>BHFT01043546.1:0-12381 GCA_004320025.1 Laticauda laticaudata | reverse complement strand
CTTTAACAACACTACAATGACGTGGGATAATACCCGAAGGAAGCTAAACAGCATATATATATATATACATACATACACACATACATACATTTTTACATTGTGAATCTTTGTATCCCTGTCGATCTTGGACATTTTATTGCGGTATAAAATCTTTCTTAGCTTCTATTTCACACTTTTTTTACTTCCTTTCATGTTCCTCCAATTATAATTTTTTTTCCATGTTTCATAGAATTCCGAAGTATTTCGCTCCTTCAGTACTAACGTTAAGCTATCTAACTCGGTGCAGTGTAAAATGTTTTCTATTTTTACTTCGTCATTGGGCAATTGATAATCTTGCAGCTGTGATAATATGAATAATTAGATATAATTCTGTTTTTTTAAGATTCTCATTTGTTATTCTTATAAGAACATTTCTGGTGTAAAATTTATTTTTAGGTTTAGTATTTCTTCTAATTTTCAAGAAGAGATTGGACTCCCATCTGTCAGAAATGGTGTAGAGTCTCCTGTTTGGGCAGGGGGTTGGGTTAGATGACCTACAAGGGCCCTTCCAACTTGATTATCTATTATCTGTTATTTGACTTTCTCTTTTTTTCTGCTTTACAAACAAATTTTAAAATATGGAGTAATAGTATGTCATAAGAAATTCACAGCAGTGTTATCATTTTGAGTAGGAAAACATTCCAAGACCTCACTGTTACTTATGAAATACTAAGTAACACTGTAACTTATGAAATACTAACTACAAATTATTGACTAAGTCAATAATTTGTAATGATTTATATGTAAAGGAATAGCTTCAGATCTACTGAACTCTTGGTGAGCATCTGCTTGCTTTGCATGGATTTTTTTCCTTGAAATGTGAAGTTGTGTTGCTTCCACTGTTTCCTATTGCACTTAAAAGAAATATTCTTCAGTATAGAAAGACAGTGCAGAAATGTCCATTTCAATCTGTGGTAACAAAATAGATATATAATAGAGTCATGAACTAATAGCTTAACAGACTTAACAGCTTCCACTTGTCTTGTAGGAATAAAAGAAGAGGCACAGATGCTGAAAAAAATTGACGGATGAATAAACCCTCTTTTTAAAGTGTCATTTAGCTATTCTTTCAGAGCGGCCAGTTCTTATGTAGACATGGGATATTTTATCTTAACCAAAATCTGGGCCCCTGATTTCAAAATGACAGGACAATCACACCCATGATGGAAAGGCAAATGCAACCATTCAGTTTTTAAGACAATATATTCTTTCAAGGAAGCAGTGATTTGGCCTAGTAAAAGCTTTGTGCAGTTTTGTACTGTTAGCTATAATAGGCTAGTGTACTGAAACACTGGCTCCACTCATAGCATCTATCTATCTATTGTCTCCAACATCAATGGCTTTTTGAGAGTATGAGTCGGTAAAAATTTGCATTGTACAGTATCTATGAAATTAGCAGTCAGTCACCTCTATATCTATAAATGCAGAGACTTGAGTATTCTAGCCTGAATCTTAACAAAAAGAGAAAGGTATGCCTGCCTGCCTGCCTACCTGTTTATCTATCTACCTACCTACCTATCTTCCCACCTACCTACTATCCATATTTTTATTCAATTTATATGGTAACTTACCTCAACAAGTAATTCTTGGAACAAAACAGAATTAAAATTAAAACAATTAAATGCATAACAAAAAACAAAATACAAAGAAACAATAAAAGTAACCATAAAATCATGAACCAAGACACGGGTCCCTGCATTCACTCAGGTACCATGCCTGGGCACAGAACCAGGTCCTTAGGCCCTTATGAAAGGCCAGCAGGATAGAATTGTAGTTGCCTGCTTTTAGCTGAGTTCTCTTAAAGGTCCCCATCTTAAGGTGTCCGTTTGGAGCTCTTGTGAGAAGGGCCTGTGAAATTTCCTGGCACTGAAGTCCTAAACATTCTTGCTACATGGCCTGTAGATCCAAAGGTATAGAAGTTCATAGCTGAATCATATATCTGAGGTTTTAGTGAAGCATCTGATTATATGCTGTCCATCAACAGCATAAATCGAAATCCCTCCTTTTTCTATTTCCTGCCAGGTGACAGAACTCTTGACTGTTCCAATTAGCATCTGTTGTCCATCACTGGATTTCAAGGAGACTATCAGGACAAAATGCTGTAAAATCTTTTTCTCTTGCCTTTTATCCCCCACTCAACTCTTTATGTTGGCCATCTATTACCACACAATGTTAGAACATTCCTTCAATATTTCCGGAGGTACTTTCTGTCCCCAATTCATTTCTTCAGCAACTCACTGACCAAAGTGGTTAGTCAGAACCACATAGTTCCATCCCACGACTTTAGCAAATCATTTAAAATCTAATATATATTGCTGCACTTTAAGCCCATGTCACACCGGCCAACGGATGCAAAAAGGACACAACGGACAAGCAAATGTTCCATCCGTTGTTATCCGCGCTCAAAAGGGGCAAAAATTTGCATAACTGGAGTGGATAACACGGACGCGGGGAGGACGCAGGGCGGATGCAGAAGCGTGATAGCGGAACGGAAAGCCCAGCGATGCGAAGCAGATGGGCAGCGGATGGCACGTGCGGCAGGGCTTCCGGGGGGCCTCAGCAAAGCGGGATAATGCGGACAGGAACAGCGGATGACATGAGCGCACCGAAACGGATGAAGCGGATGCACAGAGGAATGCACAGCGGTATGCACAGGGAAGCCTAGCGGGATGCCTGGCGTTTATCGTGCGCATGCGGCGGGGATGCATTGTGCAAGCCACGCGGATATAAAAGGGGAAGCAGGCTCGGCCACGTGGCCAGCATCCGAGATAAGACCTGGCTGCTGGCGACTTTGAGTTTCCTTGCCTGCCCTGCCTGCATAGGCCTGCTGCCAGCCTGCGCTGCCAGCACTGCCTCCATCCAGCTTCGGTGCCTGCCGTGCCTGCCTTCCTGCTAGATTACCTTGCGCAGCTTCCTGCCAGCCCTACCTGCCAGGGGCTTCTTTTTTCCGGCCCGCAGCCTATCCCTGCCAGGGCTTCCTGCCAGCCTACACTGCCAGGCTTCCCGCCAGCCTACCTGACCAGGCTCCTGCAGACCCTTGGTGCCTGCCTTCGCAGCCTTATGTGCCTGTCTCCTGCAGCTCGTGGCCTGCCAGGCCTCCGTGCAGCAGCAACTCCCCACACCAGTGGCGGAGGAAGCGAAAGCCTCGACAGCCTGCCGACCATTCCATGGCAAGAGGACAGGGCAACACCTCCTGCACCCTGCCCCTACGAGCTCCGCTTCTGCTGATTGGCTTCTGCTGAAGCTTCTCCTGGTGATGGTGCTTCTACTGGGTGCTGTTGAAGCTGCTCTTGGTCACTGCTGGTCCTGCTCATCCTGCTACGTGGCTTCCTGGAATTTGCTCCGTCTGCTCGTGCCTGTGCCTGCTTACGCTTGTTCGCTGGGCTCGTCCTGCTCGTGATCCGTGGTCCTTGCTCTAGCTCCTGGACTTGCTGGCTTGCTGGGTGCTTACTCTATCCTGCTGCTGATCCTGCTGCCTGCTGGTCTGCTGCTGCTGATCCTGCTGCCCTGCTGCTGCTGATGATGATAGTTGATGATCGTTGTGCTGCTGCTGATGATGATATGGATGCTGAATTTATGATCCTCGCTGGTGGAGGATAGAACCGATGATGATGATGAATCTGCGCTGCTGCTGCCTGCTGTGTGGAAGAGCAGCCCCATACTACCGGTGGGAGCGCCTCTGATGAGGCCCAGTCGGTCCCTGGCAAATGGGAGGAAGAGGCGTATGCCAGGGAACAGGAGAGGGCAATACTAATTGAGGAGGCGCACGAGGATGAGGTGCTGGAGTGGCTGAGAGAGAACGCACTATCTGTGGCGGAAGGGACACCGGCTGTACAGGGACACCAAGGGAAGCAGGCTGGCTTGGAGAGAGAGGGCGGAGAGTCATGGGTTTAACTTGCGGAGGGCTTCTCAGGCTGGTGAAGCACATGGCACACTGGTATGGAAGCTGTCACGCTCAAGAAATCTGACAGGACCACTGTGAAGCTGACAGACAGAGAGACCTAACGTAATGCCAGGTGCAGCTCCCTGGAGGGTGAGTCCGCCCCGGAGGAACACAGCAGCCCCTCTCACTAACCCTCTCTCTCCGGAAGCCTGCTGAGAGCCCTTCCTATCTTACCGGCGAGAATCATGTCCCTGGTCTCCCAGGCAAGGTTTCTGTGGAGCGTGCCACCGGCAAGAGAACCCGTGGGACAGGTTTGGTAAGCGTGGGGAGGTGCGTAGAGGACTCCCTGGTGCGTGGGAGAAGAGGAGACATCGAGTCCAGCACAATCCTAGCCGACATCCATACACGCCCCCAGCTCCGCCTCCGCAGAAAAGGAAGAGAGCCGGACCAGCAGGAAGGGGCTGAGCCACACTGTCGCCTGGCTGGAGATCAGGGACACCATCAAGACCATGCATAGATTCTCCTCTCTCAGCTTGTCCACACAATTCTCTCATCCTCCAACCAACAAGCCCTTCCTCACCTATGTTCAACCAGACCTCAATGACATGGCGGATGCCAACAGTAGCCAGCTGATTGAAGGACGCGGATCAACGGAGCTGCTTCACAATCCTCCAGACGGCCAGAGGAACCTCTGGATTCTCACCCAGTTCCAGGTCTGCTTCTCCACCCTCCACCCGCAGGTGATGTCCCTCCCATTCAAGGCTTCCCACAGCCCTCACCTACCAGGGTATACGCTTACCAGGAGGTTCAAGCGCAGCAGGCAGAGCCCCTTCCCAGTCCAGGCACAGAGTCATCAGGGCGACCACCGTTGCCACCGGTTCCACTGGATGCCACCGATTCCACCAATCCACGACAATGATGCCAACCCAACCAGTCGCTCACCCAGCTGCAGAACAGACAGCGCCCACTACACTACTCCTTCCCTCCACCCCACAGCCAAGCCGGCCTCAGTACCAGTCTGTCATCAGTACTTGGGGCTGACACCCCATGGCCAATGGAGCGAAGACGTGCTCAGGCATCAACGGGCTGAAGCCAGCTGTACCGACAACCTTCTCAACCACTGTCCCCTGTTGTCCTCTCGCGTGGGCCAGGCACTCCAGCACCACCACCACGCATAGCACCTGCAGCACCCTTTCACCCTGAGACTGGGCAACACCTCCAAGTGAAACACAGAAGAGTGCCAGAGGACTGGGTAGCTGGCTACCTGTGGACCTTGTATTTGGACGACTTGACCTGGGTCATTTTTTTTTTAGAGCTTTGTTGTTCAATAAAGTTTATCTTTGGATTCACACACTTTGCTTACTTTCTTTTTGTTTTAATAAAGTCTTGGTGGGAAAAATTTTGAATTGCTTAAGCTTTTGCAACTTGGTGGGATGGGTTAAGATGCAGTAGGGTGGGCGAGGGATACCTGTGGAATGGCAGGGCATAACGCTTTGGGATGGGTAATAGCTTGTGGAATAGGATAAACTGCCAGTGGCAAGCACAGTGGGGACTGTATGGTCCTACCCTCCCAGGTGCCAACACCTATTGGCCCTTTTTTATCATAACAATGGAGCATTGGATCCACACATTTTGAAACAGCAAACACAACTCTTTATTAAACGCCCTGATTCATTGTAGCCCAGCCCAAATACATGGCCCAATCTCATCCGTGTGATGAGACAGGCTGAGGAAGCTCCAATTAAGCAGTCACCATGCCTGTCTTGCCACTCCCGCTCCGCTGGGAGAGTTGCACCAAGTGTTTCAGGAGTGTTACACTGCTTCTTCCCTCTAGTGCAGGTACTCTGTGTGGCTCTTGCACATCCTGAGTGTCGATCAGGTTTCGCCTTGTCTTCCATGTCCCCAGGCTCCATGTCCCATTTGCCTGTTGATGGTCCACGAGCCTGTTTCTGCAAACACTGGGTAGCGGATGCGCATGAGATTTGTGCAGGATGCAGCAAGCTTGCCATGATACCTCCTCATGGTCTCTGGCTTGAAATGCCTGCATTGGTGTGTGAGAAGTACGCCTGGAAACCTGTATGCCAGGATTGCCAAAGGCCATTTTCCACCAACCCCGCCTTGCCTGACAGCTGAGTTGAAGATCCTCTCTTCACGGGTTCGAATGGGAGTCTGGAAGTGCAGGGCTTCATAAGAGGTAGGTTTCTGAGGGAGAAGGCGTCATCCCCCACGATGAAGTAGGGCACATCTTGTGTGTCGTTGGGTAGGGGTCTAGATCTGGAAAACCCACGATGACGTTAGCCTTCCAGCCCCTCCTTGAGGTGACTGGCGTTGTAATACCTGGGCATCTGAAAGATGAGCCGTAGCCTGAAGCATCGATGTACATGAACTTGTGGTCAGCAATCGACCATGGTGAAGAGGATGTGCTGAAGAAGCCCTTGAGTCTGAAATAAGTGGAGCCCGACTTGGCTGGCACTTTGCAGGCCACGTGCTTGCCATCGATAGTGCTCCAACGGTGTTGTGGGAAGTTCCACCTCTGATACCCACTGCTCTGAAACTTTTTCCATCCTTTCAGTGGAGGGGCACTGGACGGAGCTACATCCTCTGTATTCTTCGGATGACTGGCCTGCACTACTTCTCTGACCACAATCTGATGGTTGTTGTGTGGCACCCTCCAGCCGACCTGCCGATATGCTTTTGGCGTAGGTGGAGTCCCTCGAAGGCAGGTGGCCGCAAGAGTCGAGTGCCACCTTGAGCCCACGGTTTCCATGAGCTGGGCCGGAAAGTTGGCTGTTTCTGCTGTGGTCAGGACCTGGGTGTCAGCGGCGCCTGCAACAACTTCATCACAAGCATGGCCTCGGAGGCACATCCTCATGAGAGTTCTGGAAGCGCCCGAGTGTCTTCGTTTGCCGCTGAGCTGCCACCATGCAGACCTTGTTTGTACAGTCCGTACTCTGCTCTTGCTCCGCGATTCCTTTTCGGACCCACGACGCTTCTTGGACCGCCTCCTTTTCTCCTCATAGAGAGTCACCAGAGGCCTGTAGATGGCTTCGTACTGTTGAGAAGGATTGGTGGCTGCCCAAAAGAGGACTGTGGTAGGATCCGAGCACGTGGACATGACGTGAGATGCTGTGGAAGAGGAAGAGTCAGATGAAGGCCTGCAGAGTCGTTGCACAGGTGGCCTGCTTGGTCTTGAAAAGTGAGAGATTGCAGAGAGTTTGCTCCCCTATTATAGGCAGTAATAGGTTGCCTTTGCATCCTCTTCAGCATCCGTCTAAGGCATCCTCTAAGCAATCATTAATATCGAGATAGGTCCCTCGTGCATACGTTTTTTCCATTTTTAAAACACTTTGTTTCTGCTTGGCACCGTTTCTGCAACCATTCTGCATTCTGTTTCCTGTCCGCTTCCGCTTCCTCCCTGCGTCCTGGCGGATACGAGTTGCATGGATACGCAGCAGGGACGGCCGTGCAACGGATTATAGCGATGCGTAATGGATGCGTAACCACATCTCATAGCGGGATTGGTTGCGGATTGCAGAACAGACGAACTGGATCTAACATTTTTTCCGCGAGCAAAGTTTAGGCAGCCCAAACTTTTGGCGCGGATGGAAACGTCATAAGACGGATGCTGGCACGGTATTAGAGGAGGAGAAGCCAAACGGAGGCAGTGTGAGACATCGGCGTCTTTCGAAACGGATTGGCAAGGGTTTTTTGTCCGTTTTACATCCTCTTTGCATCCGTTGGTTCAGTGTGACATGGGCTTTACACTGATTTAGCCTGAACTTCATAGATTGTAGAATGGACCTTGTAGATTCATTAAAGAAACTTCTATTTGCATAGACCTTTAATAATTATCCAGAAAAGTAAATTCAATGTTAGGTACTCCTTCTTTTAACTTATAACTAAACTCATTTTGGTGCAATAAATGGGAAACTCCATTGGTCAATTTACTTCGAACAGTTCATACTGAATCATGAAGGTCACAAATTGCTCTCAAGCTTCTCCAAAAATACCTCTGACAAACTCCCATGATAATGCAAAAATATTGATTGTGGTACAGGCTGTTGTATTGTTGCTGGCTGAAGTAAATTTTGTTATCTTATGTTATGTTGCATCATGGCATTTATAAGTTAAGTCTTAATAAATCCACTTTCTGGTATTGTAATAAAATTGCAAGATGCTCATGGACAGTAAAGAGCCCTGAAGATTAGAAACCATATATATTAAACAATCAGTTTCTCTTGAAAGAGAAGAAGACATTTGCAAAATAGAGATATTGGCAAAATAGATACTAATCCCACTTAGGTAGACCAGACCAAGAAATCAACTCCACTAGAAGGCTAAAGCTCTTTTTAATAAAATTGGCTATAATAACACAATTTTGCAAATCTGATCTTGTTGTACCTTTCCCAGTTTCCAGGGAGTCAGAAAATATTTGCATGAACTGGTTCTAAATCTTATCTTGTTGCTCTGAATATTTAAAAAAATATTTGCCTAGATCTTGCATATTTTTGTCAAGGTCATCTTCTATAATATCAAACATATGTCCTGTTACATTAGGTGGAACAGACATAGCCAAATTCTGATTTGATTTTAAGCATTTATCTCAGTAAGCACAAAATTTATCATCGTTCAACCATAGACAATATTAAGGTCATGATAGTCTATCCTTCATTGTGCAGCCTTTTATTAAGGCTGCTATAGCAATTTGCATTTTAAGTCTTGTGTTGATCAGGGCTTGGAATTGATTATTTTTACTGCTTTTGTATGTTGTCAGCAGATTCAATATTAATTACAAATACTGAATCTAAGTATTGCAACTACATATGGCAGTGACTAACTAACTATGCAGCATTTTTTTAAAATGACATTTTTATGACTCTGGATTTATTTCATCTTAATTAGTGTTATATATACTGTCTTGACTCCAATTTAAATCTCATTTTATCAAATTGGCTCATTTCCTAGCAATTGACAGAGAAAACTATAACAAATATTGTGCTGATTGGACTTAAACTGAAAAGAGTGTGTACTATTTTAAATATTATGTAGAATATGATATTTCTAGAAGATGCATTTGTCAAAACCAACTGTATCCTCAAAATTAAGTAGTTCTGAAAAGATCCTATCTCCTATAAGATTCAATATTAAAATATTCATCATTTTCAAAATAATGAATAAATAATAAATACATAAATCCTTTCTTTGACTTCTTTTGTCAAATTGGTCCTTGTTTGCTCACTCAAGCCACACTCATTTGGAGGTTGTTGATTTAGAATAAACCAGTGGTGGAGTTCAATTTTTTTTACTACTGGTTCTGTGGGCGTGGCTTGGTGGGAGTGGCAAGAGAAGGATACTGTAAATCTCCAGTCAGAGGTAGCATTTGCTGGTTTTCCGAACTATTCAAAATTTCTGCTACCGGTTCTCCAGAACTGGTCAGAACCTCTGGAATAAACATGTAAAAGAAAGGGAATGTGTAAAATAGCAGCTGTGACCAGCTGTGGCTATACATCCAGCACTGAAATGTAAAGTACCACATACTTATATATTTAGCAATTTAATATCATATCCTTTTGCTATGAATAGATTGCATGAATCAATATCACTGTGCTGCTTGAACAATTTCCATTTAGCATTCTGATTTGAATCAGTGCAATTGCTTTCAAACAAACAGATTAATTTATCAGTTTTGTCTTTGTAGCAGTTAAACCCTATTCAAACATCTTCACTTCTGTTTGAAATGTGGCTTAAATCCCAGGAAAATGAATTGATGCTAACTTTCAAGAAAAAAATTAATTAGCAGCTCATGACCTCCCGCATGTTCAATAAATAAACATGTGAAATCTGCAGCTGTTCCAGAGGTTTGGTTATACTCTGCAGAAGACATGGCTTTAGAGCATTACATAAATATTGACAAAGTTTATAAATGCTTTCAAATGAAAGTTTCAATGCACTCTTTAAAAATATATATATTTACTATTTTACAAATTTGAGTAGCAACAATGAACATTGTGGTATCAGTCTTACTATATTATAATTAAATACAATTATATATTTAATTATATATTATAATTAATATTACTTACTTACTTATTATAATTAAAACTTTTTGAAGCCAGATGTGAAACTCATTTGGATATTTCATTTACTACAAAATTCAAATCAGAGTTGTAAATCATATTTGAATGATCCTGAGTCAAGTCATAACTTTGGGAGAAATTCAACTGAAACATTATTTTTTTTCAATCTTGCCCAAAAAGGAGTAGATTAGCACTTATTACATTTTCTGTTAAGACTGGTCCAGGACTTAGTCCTGGAATAACAATGATAGCACTATCCATTGATGGTATGGCCATATTGAGAAAGTCCCTTGGAAATATCCTCTTTAGACCAGGACACATTATCTCTTTGCTACCACATAACTATTTGACAAGAAATAAACTGAAAAAATAAGGTGTTTCTTCTTTCTTTCCTGAGTAGATGAATTTGTGAATCTTTTTCTTTGTAGCTTTTTGGTGTCCCCTTCATTGGAGATAAGCAGCTGCTGAAATTATTACAGAAATTTAATCCTCCTTTCCCCCATGAGAAAATTTTAGTAGTGTGAATTTTCAACCTTCTTGAAATGAACTTTCCTGGCTTCATTCCATAGCACCTTTGCAACTGACAAAAATATTTTATTTTTATTCTTAAATAAGATTTTTTGTCAACTGCAAATGTTCTTTTGAGAAACTGTGGCTTGTGAGGGCTACAAATCTACAACTACAGGTTTAGCACATGAATAAAATGAACTACCCCAAGAATAGAAATAAAAGAAGTGTTGTTATTGCGATTATGCAGCTATGATGCCAGATATGTTGTACATTATAAAATAGAAAGAAAGAAATATAGCTCAGACTATTAAATCCTGGGTAACAGAAAGATAGCCTGACTTTTTTGAGTGAGTGCATAGCACACATTTGCAACTAAAAATAAGGTTCTTTCTATATCAAATTGTACTGGGCCAATAGCCAATGCAAGTAATATTCCACTCCCAAAATCACATTAGATCTTCTCCATAAAATAGGGACAGACAAGTGGCAATTCACAGCCTAATTTCAAGATCTTGTTCTGCAAATAGCAAACAGTTCAGAACTCTGTAACAAGCAATTTATTTTGTATTTCTCTTCTATTTTTTATACTTGGCATTTATAGACATCAAACTCAGGTTTTCAATGAGGTTTAAAGACTTGCTGAATCTCTGGGGATTTAGATGCTGCAAAAGAGAAAATGTGTGCTTTTTGTGGTACTATATTCTAGACTACCTATAATTTGTGAATATAGAATAACAGAGTTGGAAGGACTTTGTAGGTCTTCTAGTCCAATCTTCCGTCCAAGCAGGAGACCCCAAATTATTCTGGACAAATTGCTGCCCAATCTCTTTTTTAAACTTCCAATGATGGAACATCCACAATCTCTGGACACAAGCCATTCCATTGATTAATTGTTGTCATTGTCAGAGAAGTTCTCCTTAAGAAGTTTCCATCTGTTACTTCTTGTCCTGCTCTCTGGCACTTTGGAGAATAGGTTGAACTTCACTTCTCTGTGATACCCTCTCAAATATTGGAAGATTACTGTAACATTATCCCTAGTCCTTTTCTTCATCAGACTAGGCATACCCAGTTCCTGCAAATGTTCATCATATATTTTAACTTCCACCTCCCTTATCAGCATTGTTGTTCTTTTCTTTCTAGAATCTCAATTTCTCTTTTGCATTGTGATGACCAAAACTGGATGCAGTATTCTAATTGCAGTCTTACCAAAGTAATGTAAAGTGATGATAACACTTTCATGTGACCTTGATACTATCTCTCTGTAAATGCAGTCTAGGGAGTGAATTGACTTTTTGGCAACTGCAGCACACTGCTGGTTCAGACCCTGTCACACAGCACCAATGGATGGAAAGAGGATGTAAAACGGAGAGAAACACTTGCCATCCGTTGGTTAAGGCGATGCATCCGTTCTGTACTCACTGCGTCCATTTTTATACTCTCTATCCGTCAGCATCCGCCTAACTGAACATTTCTCTGCTCAAAAGTTTTTGAGCTGCACAACTTTTTGGTGACAATGTAAACAACAGTGTCGTTATACATCCACTACGCTACGGGGAACATCTGTTTATACGTCCGTTGTCATCCGTTACGCGTCCGCTATAATCCGCTACTGCCATCCGCGTGCTCGCACGCAACTCGCATCGCTCCAGTGGAAAACGGACACAGGGAGGAAGCGGAACGGACGCGGAACGACACACAACATTAGTACCACGGACAGTAGAAGGATGAAAGCAGATTGCAGCTCACATACAAAGCATCAAAATGAAAAAATTGTATAGGCGACAATCTCGGATATTTTAGGATGTCTGCTGATGTCCTAGAGGATGCAAAAGGAACACCTGCTAGCGAAAACCTATATTTCTATAAAAAGGG
>BHFT01043545.1:0-35678 GCA_004320025.1 Laticauda laticaudata | reverse complement strand
ATATGTGGTGGACTTGTGCGGATGCTAAAAAATATTGGACTAAAATCCACACGTGGTTGGAAAAAATGACAAAAAAAGCATATAGATTTGAAACCAGAGAAATTTTTATTGGGAATTTTACCTGAAATATATAGTAAAGAATTGAAATACCTGATTGTAAATGTAGCTAAGATATTATTTGCTAAAAATTGGAAAAATGAGAAAATGCCCTGATATTTTTGACACTCTCTTACACCACTTCTCACTGCAGGGAGACTGGACCCATTAAAGTGGTCCACACCTGGAGAATAAATGTGTTCCCTTAAGGATTTGCTGCATGGCCCTACCATACCCTTAGCAACAGTCTGGAACTGAAAGGCAACTGAAACCTTGAACAGGATTATGTCTATATGACCTCTCACGATTCTTTGTCACACCCCATGGTTCATAGAGGAACAGTTGGTTCTGAAATGGGTTAAGAGACATCTAGAACGCTGCTGGAGAAAACAAAGGATAACTCTGACTGCTATTATAAGGCCTATTTGTAACGATAAAAGAAGGAAACAAAACTATTTCTCCATTCTTATTGAATCTGCCCATCTTTCAGATTATTCAATTTCTCCTAGGTCAGGGCTGCTTGGGCAATCATCTTGAAGGTCATGCAGAATAATTTGTTGAACACTTGTTGGATAAAATTGCTTGGATACACTCCTAGTTAGAACTCTTCTGTGGTGCTATTCCTTATGAAAAGCCTTAGAGAGACTTCTTGCCCAGTACTCTGGGAACAGTTTGACCCTGTTGGATCTAAGAAAATTGACATTATCTTCTGTGCTGTCAAGGTAACAATCTGTCAGTTAAACTCTTGTCCCTCCCCAATGAAAGCCTCCAGAATGGTGGCCATTATGTAGGTTCTTGCAATGATAAATTCTTGACAGCAAGAGGGTACATTCCCAGGATCTTTTAAAAGATCACTGCTTAAAAGCCATCACTTGACCCCACCGGCCTGGACAACTTTCATGCTGTTTCCTATCTTTTTTTACGAAAAGTGGTGGAAAAGGTAGCTGCTTGGCAACTCTATGGGATCCTGGGTGGAACAGATTTCCTGGACCCTTTTCATTCAGGATTCAGATCCAACAATGGAACAAAGATAGCCTTGGTCACACTCATGGATGATCTTGGGCAAGAAAGAGATAAGGGTATTGCTACTATTCTTGCTCTCTTTAACCTCTCAGTGACCTTTAATACTATTGATCATGTTATCCTTTAGGCTGATTATACAAGTTGGGCTTGTATAATCATTAAGTTGGGCTGGGCGGCATAGTTTTGCCTTCCAAGACAGCGTGTTCCAATCGGTGTTAACAGGGAGTGAGATCCAGCTCCCAACCACTTACTGGTTGAGTCTTGCAAAGCTCAGTATTCTTCTCCTGTCTTGTTTACATCTACATTAAGCCATTGGATGATATTGTCCATCATTATGGGTTGAGATATCTCAATATGCTGATGATACTCAGTTCTTTTTTCTACACATGGTGACCCAAATGATACTGTCTCTGCCCTCTCATGATTCATGGAGGTTGTAGAAATCTGGATTGGGAACCAACAGACTTTAATTGAACCCTGGCAAGATTGAGTAGGTTTATGGAGGCTCAGGATCTAAGTTTTTGTCTTTCTTAGTTCTGGACGAACTAAGGGGAGCATTTGCATAGCTCCGGTTTGTGCAACAAACTGTGACCTTTCCTGGATCATGACTCCTTGCACTTAAATTACTCAAGTCACATTCATCTTTCATCTGGACTACTGCAATGTGCTCTACATGGAGTTATCCTTGAAATTCATTCAGAAGCTTCAAATGGTGCAAAGTCCAGCTGATTATGACCTTCAAAGGTACTGGTTATGATCTTCAAAGTCTCAATAGCGAAGGTCCAGGCTCCCCAATGAACTATGTTGTCCCACTGGAACAAGCTCATATTATTTATGCCAGCAGAGAGGACCTACTATGGATCCTGTCAGTCAAAATGACTATTTGGATCCAGAAGAAGAGTCTTTTTTGCTGCAATACTCACCCTTTCAAATATCTGAGCTTCTGTAGTAAAAATTTGTCCTCACCCTCCTATTCTTCCATAGTAGCCTGAAGACATAGCTTTCCTGTTTGGCCTGGGGGACCAAATAAGGGAGTTCCATGCTGCAGCTTGCTGCTTGATTGATGGCAAACTCCTCTTCTCCCTCTTTGCTCCCTACTCTCCACCCATGTTATTATCAAATTGATGTATTTATATTGTTTTTTGTTTATTTTAAAGTTCTGTTTTATTTGTTTTGTTTACATTCTTTTAATCTGTTTTCTTATACTCTGTTGTCAACTGCTTAAAATAATCTTCAGCAAAATGGATAACGAGTACATTTAACATGAATAAATATATGAATGAACAAATAAATAAAAAAAGCAAGAGGAATGTGAGAATATGGAATTAGTAAATGTAATGTTTGTCATTTATTTACAAGAATATTAAGGCCACAGATGCCTTCAGTTAAAAGGCAAAATAAGTCATTAAAATTCATAAGATGAGCTTTGAATAAATTCAACATCTCTAATTCATGAATCAAAATATTATCTGTCATATTTTCAACATGTCCATTAATCTTTTGACTACTCAATACTTGTTCCTGCTGTTTGCCATGTCAGTTTTTAATCTTAAATAATATATTTGTACTAGAAACAAACCAACCATATTAAAATGACATTTTCTTATCCAGCCATTTACTCACCTTTCCTAGAGCTGTCAATAAGTAGAAATCAATAGAATGTCGGTATCTCAGAAGTCGTAGGATGCCATCCAAGTAGA
The DNA here is from genome assembly GCA_004320025.1 of Laticauda laticaudata. NCBI lineage: Eukaryota > Metazoa > Chordata > Lepidosauria > Squamata > Elapidae > Laticauda > Laticauda laticaudata. Next base: position 32,859 of record BHFT01043545.1, on the reverse strand, counting down.
CCTGATCTTTACTAAAGCAACCTAAAAAAATCAGAAATTATGGTGGACACTGTAACTTTTAAAACTTTTAAAAATGTAAAATATTTACTTCCACAACATTCAATGATAATTTGAATGAGAAATTTTTAAAATAAAAATAAAATAAAAATGTCACACTTGCTTACTTGGAAATAAATTTCTTTTGAAGTAGTTGGATTTATAGCTTTAATATAAAGAATTGTGCTATAAGATTACATCCCCCTTAAATCCCAGTTTCAAACAAAATCTGCAAACTAGTGGATAAAAGAAAGCTTACCTGGTTGTGAAGTATCAGTCCAACCTCTCTTGGCTCGAACACAATAATCCCATCTAGTATTGGGATCAGTGACAAACTTCCCAATGTCCTGAAAAAGATCTCTAAAGGACATTTGGCTGGCTTGGTAGACAGTGTAATACAGGAGGGCAGCCCGCCACAGGAAAGGATCTTTTCGAAACAGAACACTGTGAATGCTGGCCAGGCCTTCTTCAGTAGGATTGATGGGTTTTAACCCATGCTTCCGGCGCCCGCTCCAATTGTTCCATAATTGGCTATTGTTGTTAATGCCCCTAAGATAATGAGTTCCTGTAAGAATACACCAACATATATGTAGCCAATATCAAAATGATTACTGAAAAGCAAAGGAGAAATTGAATTAGTCCAAACTTAAAACTGCAATGGGTAAAATCTGTGTAAATCATACTCTGTGCCTTTCTCTTGGATGTCTGTCATTATTTGTCTGTTTTTCTGGCCACAAAAAAAACTTACTACTTTCTAGCACAGCTATTTCATTCTTTGAATACCATTGTCCTTTCGAGAGGGAAGCTTGTCTCTTCCCTAAGTGAAACAGGAAATCTTTTAAGGCTTTTAATTCAGATTTTGATTACAATAAACAACTGGATGGTCAAAGATACCCTAATATTGATTTAATAACAGTGATCCCAATACCAAACCACCTGGATTTGACCTGTCTTGCTTTGTCTGGTTGAAATTGAACAGAATCAGGTATGATACAGGAAGACGTGCCTCTGCCCTATATCAGTTAGATGGAAAGATTCCCCTTGTTACAATTGTAGTACTGATATGCAAACTATTTAACACACTGTGCAAGATTGCCTATGGAGTGCGTTCTCTGGTTCCCTCGAAGATTTGCAAGGAATCGCTTAATAGCTGAATTGGACATCCAGTTATGAGCCACTGCTATACCCCCATAAAAGTTTTATATGTAAAGACAGTACTTGACTTACAACAGTTCATTTAGTGACCATTTCAAAGTTATAATGGCACTGAAAAAAGTGACATAACTTTTTTTACTCATACAACTATTGCAGCATCTCCATGGTCACTTGATCAAAATTTGGATGCTTGGTAATTGACTCATATTTATGATGGTGGCAGTGTCCTAGGGTCATGTAATCACATTTTATGACCTGTCAAGCAAAATCAATGCGGAAGCCAGATTCACTTAAGAACTGTGTTCCTAGTGCTGAACAAATGGTATATAACAACCAGGGTGGGATTCAAATTTCTTAACAACTGGTTATGTGGGCATGGCCTAATTTGTGAGTGTGGCTTGGTGGTTAAGTGATTGGGTGGCATGGCCAACTCAATGTCACTCACGTCAAAGGGTGCCTCGCCTGGTCCCTCTCCTCCCAAGGAATGGCTATTCCTTCTCACACCCAGCCTCAATGTTATCTATAGTTCTGTAAAAATTTGTTCACCTTTTTTTGACTTTATTATCTACATACTATAAATGTACTTTCATGGACTACTGAAAGAAGGAAATGGCTCACATGCTTTCCCCAAGAGTGTGATAGGCCACAGCAGTGATGGGATTCAAAAATTTTTTTACTACCAGTTCTGTGGGTGTGGTTTATTTGGTGGGCATGGCTTGGTGGTCATGTGACTGAGTGGGCGTGGCTTGGTAGTCATGTAACTGGGTGGGCATGCTGGGTAGTCATGTTATTGGGTGGGCGTGGCCAATTTGACATCACTCATGTCAAGGGGTGCCTTGCCTGGCCTCTCCTTGCCTCAGAGATACAATTTCCCTCTCTATTTATTTACTACTACTGAACATCCAAAATACTATGTATTAATCCTTTGTATATATGCCACATGTGTACATACATATTACATAGTATGTGTATAGGCACACAAAAAGATAAATTATTTACTATATATACTGTGTGTATGTATGCACATGCACACACACACAGAGAGTTCTTCTAAAACTGTACACATTCAACCTCACTGTGTTTGGAAAAACACACCCATAGTCCACTTTCTGCCACACATTTAACTATAACTTCTGTACATTAGCATTGCACATGCCTTCAGATTTACTTCCCTAGCCTGCACATGACCTTTAGACCCAGGAGTTGTCATGAATTGAGTAAAATGTGGTGAAACTCACTTAACAACACTCTTGCTTAGCACCCAAAATTTTGGGCTCAATTGTGGTCATAAGTGAAGGACTATCTGCCTTCTTCTGCATGGCATTCTCCTAGTAAACTCCTCTGCCAATTTTCCTCTCTGTTAGAGACACCAAAATAATCCATATTCCAGATGATATAAGGTCTGCTGCTGGAGCAGGGGGACTAGATGGCCTCCAAGGTTCCTTCTAACTCTGCTACACTATGATTCTGTAAGGATCTGCTGGAGCAGGGGGTTGGACTAGAACAGGGGTCTTCAAACTTGACAGCTTTAAGACTTGTGGACTTCAACTCCCAGAATTTCTCTTCCAGTCATGTTAGCTCAGGAATTCTGGGAGTTGAAGTCTACAAGTCTTAAACTTGCAAAGTTTGAAGTCCCTTGGACTAGAAGATGACCTCTGAGATCCCTTCCAGCCCTAGATTCCTGTGCTTTTTTTTTTTTCAAATATTTTTTATTGTTTTTCCAACAGTGCAAATCATATTTACATTTTCAATAGCAGTTTGACATTGACATAGTGTTATCTTATGTTTTATATCAATTCCTATACATCACCAATAACTATTATCCTTATTTGTACTTATTACTAATTCTATCTTTATCTATTTTATATATCTACATATCATTCTCTTCAGGTCTCTTCTATGTAATCTTCGCTTTTCATTCCTTGTCTCTATTTTCTAACCATTCATACCATCTATGCCAATTGAATAATCAGATTCCTCTTTTTCTTTCATTTTTAATGTCCATTTCCGCAGTCTGTTATTTTTTATAAGATTAAGTCTTCTGTTGGAACATTAGCCCCTTTCCACATTTGCGCATAAGTTATCCTGGCTGCTGTTAGAATATATAGTTATATATTTTATCTGTTTTGGATATTGCTTTTTGATTATTCCCAAAAGGTAGAGTTCTGGTTTGTGTTCAACTTGGTAACCTGTGATTTCTTGTATCCAATCTTTAATTTTGGTCCAATAAATCTTGGCCTTGGGGCATAGCCATCACATGTGATAGAAGGTACTGTCGACTTGTTAGCATTTCCAACATTTTGGGCTAGTATTTGGTATATTTTGGCTCGTCTTGCTGGGGCTAAGTGCCACCAATAAAAGATTTTATATAAATTTTCTTTATATGTCGGGGCTGTTGTTAATTTATAATTTACACTCCATAATTTTTCCCATTCTTCTAAATCTATATTATGTCCAAAATTTCGCACCCATGCTATCATATTATTCTTTATTGTTTCCTCTTCCATTTTAAAATCTAACAGATATCTATATGTTTTGCATATGAATTTTTGTTCTGATCCAATTAAAATTTTATCTCATTGATTTTTCCCCTTATCAAATCCAAATTCTTTTGAATCTATTTTATATATGTTTTGAATTTGGAGATATGGCCACCAATCAATTGTAATTCCCTGTTCTTTTAAGTTCTTGATTTGATTTTAGTTTCTCTTGGGTGTCTAATAATTTGTTATAGTTTATCATTTTCCCTAAATCCAATCTGTTTGGGTGTATCATGGTCTCCATAGTTGACAACCAATGTGGTACTTTCATATAATGCTTGTTCTTGATTTTCCTCCATGTTTGTATAAGTGAATCTCTTATTAAATGTTGATTAATATAGGCATGCACCTTGCCTTTTTTCTCCCACAAGTATGTGTGCCAACCAACTTGGAGGTCATGACCTTCTAATGTTAGTATTCTCTTATCTTTTAATTTAACCCAATCCTGAACCCAATTTAGTACTGCTACCTGATAATGAAGTTCCCATTCTGGTCGCCCAAAACCACCTCTGCTTCTGCTATCCTGCATCAATTTTAATTTAATGCATGGTTTCTTGCCCAGCCAGATAAATTTAATTGTTAATTTATTTAATTCAATAAAAATGGTTTTCCTAAATTTATTGGGATCATCTGAAAGAGATACATCAATTTTGGTAGGGTATTCATTTTTAACACTGCAATTCTGCCTTGTATTGATAATCGTAATTTTCCCCATGATTCCAATTCTTTCCTGATTTGTTTAATTTAGTATAATTGTCATTTTTAATTGACAAACACCTAGTAGATATTCCCAAATATTTTATTTTTTTACACTCTGTAATCCAATTTTATTTTCTAGTTCTATTCTCTGTATTGCAGTAGAGTTTTTGACAACATTTTAGTTTTGTTTTTATTTATTTTCAATCCTGCAACTTTCCTAAAGAAAGAAATAACTTTCTTTTATTTTTTGAAGTAGTGTTTGTCCGTTCTTCCACTAGGAATACAAGGTCATCTGCAAATGCTTGGATCTTGTATTCTTCATTTCTAATTTTGATCCCTTTTATGCTTAAATTTCATCTGACTGTGGCTAATAGCACTTCTAAGGATAAAATAAATAGCAGGGGTGATAGTGGACACCCTTGTCTCACTCCTTTGCTTATCTCAAACTCGTCTGTACAATCTCCATTCAGTAACACGCTTGCTGTTTTATTAGAGTATATGGCTTGTAGTTTTTTCTGTATTAGTGCCAAAATTCATTATTTTTATTTGCTGTGGCATAAACTTCTAATTAAGATTATTAAAGGCCTTTTGTGCATCCAAGATATTAATGCTGCTTGCATTTCGGGGTGTGCTTTGTAGTATTCGATCATATTTAACACTATTCAATGTTGTTTCTAATTTGCCTATTTGGCAGGAAACCATTCTAGTCTGAATATATAATCTCACTTAGAATTGGTTTCGTTGTCTCTGCTAATATTGTCATAAATATTTTGTAATCTGTGTTTAACGAGATTGGTCTATAGTTTGAAATCATTTGTTGATCGGTACCTTCCTTTGGAATTAAAGTGACATATGCCTCAGACCAGGACTTTGGTATTCTAGCTTCTAATAGCACCTCATTCATACCTCTAATATATTGGTTCAAATAATTCGTACATGTTTTTATACAGTTCACTGGGAAACCCTTCTGGTCCTAGCGTTTTGTTATTTTTCTCCTTTTGTATTGCTTTTGTCAACTCTGTTGGGGTTATTTCTCTATTTAATATTTCCTTTTGTTCTTCCAAAATTGAACCCAAACCATTCTCCTCTAAGTATTTTATTATATTTTCCTCCATAATTTCCTCATTTTTATACAGTTCCCAAAATAGCTTTGCGCAATCTGTTTTTTTTCATCTGACAACACATATTCCCTTCTTTATCTTTCAATTGCTGAATTAATCTTTTTTTCGTTTTCTACCTTTAACTTATGGGATAGCCATCTACCTGGCTTGTTTACGGATTCAAAGAAGTTTTGTCTTATAAATTTTAAATTTTGTGCTCTTTCCTCTAAAAATGTCAAATTTAATTTGTGTCTAGCAATCATTACTTCTTTTTTCATTGTCATATTTTTAGGGTCTTTTTGGAGTCCATTTTCTAATTCCTTTATCTTCTTTTGCAATTCGTTTTGTTGTTTCCTGACTTATTTTTCCTAATTGTGTAGGCTATTGATATTCCTCTCATGTAGGCTTTTATAGTGTCCCACAGATTCTGCAAATTTGTATGTTCTTTTAAGTTTATCTTAAAGAATGTTTCCAGTTCATTTTTTATTCTCCAATTATATTCTTTTTCCTTCAGAATTTGCGAGTTTAATGTTCATCTCATCTTTTTTTTCTTCTGCCCCTTCCAAATGATTTTTAATGGGTTATGATCTGCCCATATACTGGCCATTACTTCTACTATATGTATCTTTTCCAATTGTCCCATTCACCCATAACATGTCGATTCTCGACCAAGATTTATGTGGACTCGAGTAAAATGTGTAATCTTTATTGTTTGAGTTCCTTTTTCATCATATGTCTTCCAAATTAGTTTCTTTTATTAGGTTGAAAAATGGCTTTCATAAATATTTCTTTCCCCCCTCCCCAATTTGTTCCTTACTAGTGTAATCTTTTTCAATGTTTATGATGGCATTGAAATCCCCAACTAAGCATATATTTTCCTGTCTCGTCTCAACTATTTTCTCATATAGTTTTTTTTATAAAACTCTCTTTGACTGTCATTTGGGGCATATATCCCCACCAATAGTATTTGTTTTTGGAGTATATTCAATTGTACCATCAAAATTCTTCCCTGTTCTTCCACGTAAAATTGTTTTGCGCTTATTCCTTTCCTAATATACATAATTATCCCTTTTTTTTTGGTATGCCATTGCTACATATAGTTCACCTAATTTAGGATATTACAGACATTTACTATGTTTTTTTTAATATTCCTGTGCTATTTCAAAGAGTTTTCTGAAGCCAGGGTTTGTGTCCTTCCTTTATCTCCTTTTTTTCTCTTTTCCTCCCTCCTTCCATGTATCTATCTATCCATCCATTCATCCATATATCCCATTCACTTTCTCCTTCCTCCCTGCCACTCTTTCTTTCTTTGTCTCCCTTCCTTCCACCCCATCTTTCTTTGTCTATCCCTTTCTCTTTCTTTCTCCCTTTTTCTTTCTTTTCTCTTCCTTCTTTCTCTCTTTTTTCCTCTCTCTTTCCCTCCTTCCGTCTATCTTTCCCTCCCTTTCTCTTTCTCTCTTTCTTCCTTTCTTTCCCTATCTCTCTCTTTCCCTCTTTCTATCCCTTCCCTTCCTCCTTCCCTCTCTCCTTCTAAAGCTAGGAGACCCACCTGAAACAAACATGCACACATACGCTTTCAAACACCTGGCAGCATCGCTCCTTACAAGATTCTTCCTGGGCAGTTTCTGGTCCTGTGTTGCTTGGAAAAGCCGGCAGGCAAGGCTTCCGGGTCCAACAAAGGGGCTGGGGGCAGGACTTCCTCCCCTCCCACTTTTGGGGAAAGGAAAGGGCTGGGAATTTCAAGCGAGGCGTGTGCTGCAGCCTCGCTCTCCCCCCCCGCTGGCAGCTCTGGGCTAGGGAGTGGTTTGGCTTTCCCGACTGCCTGAAATGTTACCTTCCTCCTGCAGTTGGTGGCAGAGAGAAAGGCGAGCCAGCCAGATCAGAGCTGTCACTACTCGGCTCCCTGCCAGCCCACATCTCATCCCCTGCCCAGATTCTCCGGCAGTTTTTGGGGCTCACCTGCCAGGAGATGCAGAGGGGAGCAACCAGGAAGCGTGAGGCTATTCCGCCTGCATCAGCCCTCTGCCAGCCACACCTCCCTCACTGAATGAGCATTTTGGCAATTGTTGGGGGATGGGGGAGCTTCATTTGTTCAACTTCTACCTATCCCACAATTAGGCACTACAAAAAAAAAAAGGAGGATGTTAATAAGGCCTGATAAGAAANTTTGTTCAACTTCTACCTATCCCACAATTAGGCACTACAAAAAAAAAAAGGAGGATGTTAATAAGGCCTGATAAGAAACAAGAGCAGTAGAGAAGATGCGAGAAGTGAAGCCAGAAAGTGAAGCCAAGTACACACTCCCACACAAAGCCCCTCACCTGCCGTGTGCACTCAGCCCCAATCCCCATCCCTTCACTCTCACTAACCATTTCCTTGGTTTACCAACCATCTTTCCAGACAAACTTCCCCCACATGACCCAACCAGCGAGCTATTTAGTTATAGCCTCTTTGGGCAATTAGGAGTTGCTCACCCTTTCTCCTAGCGCTCACCCACGTCTGTGAGTACCCTAGTCCCATTAATTCATCATTCTACTTAAATCCGAGCAATCCTAATCTTTTGTAAAACGCTCCCCTCCCCCTTTAAAAGGGTGACAGAGGGAAAGCAAGCCAGCCAGGTCAGAGCTATTGCCACTCAGCTCCCTCCATGCCAGCCTGCATCTCATCCCCTGCCCGGATTCTCCGGCAGCTGCTGGGGCTCACCTGCTGGGAGGCACGGGGGTGTGTGTGACCAGAAATCCCTGCATCACCAGGGCAGCCGCCCCTCCCTTGCCAGGCCGAGAGTTTTGGCAGAGTGCAGGCAGCTGCTGTGATATTTGTGCAAGCTCCTGGTGCTGGAAGGTACGGCTGATGGCGGGGAATGTTGATCTGCTCTGGCAAAGTTTGACTGCCTTTCGGGCCCTGCTCTATGCTGCCAGCCAGCCGAGCCCAGGGGTCGTGGCGGGTCCCGGTAAGATCTAGAGATGGGGGGGGCTGGCAAGGTCCAAGGAGAGTGGGAGAGGGGCTAGTGCGACTTGCAGGCTTACCTGTGAGCAGGCAGATCAGGGCTGCTCAATTAGAGTTAGGATTAGCCTAACTCAGCTGAAAGGAATAGTGGAGAGGCTTGTGTCAGCTCTGGCCAGGTCAGCAGTTGCTTCTCTCACCTGCTCTTGCTGAAAGAGTGAGAAAGCCTCTCCTGGAGGAGCAAAAAGCTTGCAAGTCTCCCTCCCGTCAAGAAACAGCTCTTGGGCAGCAGAAACAGGATTCAACCAGGCTGCTTCTCTGTTGCCTGAAGGGAGGGGGACTTGCAAGCTTTTTGCTGTGCTAGGAAATACTCTCTCGCTCTCCCAGCTGGAGCAGCAGGTGAGAGAAGTAGCCACTGACCTGGGCTGAGCCAACAGAAGCCTCTCCACGTGTTCTTTGGTGGAAGACAAGGGGTGGTGGTGGTGGGGAAAGGCGACCAGCGGTGGTGGCAAAATGCAAGTGGTAGGGGGGAGGGGCAAAACAAAGGGCAAGTGGGGGGCAGGTGAACGGAGCTAACAGAGCCTCACTCAGGTAGATCATCAGATCAGGCAGGGCCCCAGCAAAAGGCAGGCAGCAATGGCTGGCCTGGTGTGCAGGCAAAAGCTGCAGGCATGTAACGCATGTGCACAATGTTGCGTATGCGTGACAGGGACTGACTGGGCAGAGAGTGAAGAAGTGGGCGGAGAGGGTCAGGGCCAGCCAGAGGCCTTATTTACAGGTTCTCTGAACTATGGAGAATCATAACGACTGGTTCTACCGAACCAGTCCGAACCAGTAGAATCCCACCCGATAATTGCAGTGGTTCACTTAACAACTGTGGCATGAAAAATCACAAAATGGGGCAAATTCATTTAACAGCTGTTTCACTTGGCAGCAGAATTTTTGGGCTCAATTGTGGTCATAAGTGGAAGACTGTCTGTAATTATGTGGAATATGTGTGTGTGTGTGTATTTATTTTCTTAAGTTTTCGCAGGTATTTATATGTATGGTATTCAGCTTTGTTCAGGTATTTTTCTACGTCATTATAGTTGTGCTTTTAAAGTTATAGCAACATTTCGGCAGAATCTCATCTGCCTTCATCAGGGTTCTGTATAGTGTTCGTCTGTGAGTCAGACTATACAGAAGCCTGACGATGGCAGATGAGATTCTGCCAAAACATTGCTACAATTTTAAAAGCACAACTATAATGACATGGGAAAATACCCGAACAAAGCTGAATACCATATATATATTTATATATATATACATGTTTACTTGTCTTCTGTCATGTTTTCATCATATGTTAAATAATAACTGACTTAATAGATTAAAAAGATAACAAAAACATGCATTTATGTAACAAAGCAGACTTAATGAAGTAATTTTAAAAATATATATTTGCTTTTATATGTAGTCTTTCCTAAAAATATTACAGGTTAATAACCATTTGTGCAATGACTATTCAATCTTGCAATAGTGCTGTACAAATGGTACATACAATTGATCTTTGCAATATCCCCATGGTCACATGATCAAAATCTGTCACAGCATCTTGTGATAATATGGTCTTCATTTGCAGTCTTCTTTGCCAGCTTCTGACAAGGAAAATCAATGGGAAAGCTGGCAGGTGATCACATATCCCCACTTAATGACCATTAATGATTCATTTAACAACAGAACTGATTGCCAAAATTACCATCATTAAGCAGAATGACCAATTGCCATTGTAATTTGAGGATTACCTGTATTATGCTTCATTGCTGGATTAAAAAGGTCTCTCTATGCACATGTCAAACTGCTGTGTATATGCTGTGCAGAGGTCCAAATGACCCTGAAAATTTTTTTCTGCTGCTGTTACTTAGAGACTCCTCCCATTAAAGTTTAGGCAGCACTTAAGGTAGTGCTTGTAGGAGATGAACAGGCTGAGCCTGAAGGTAGGATTAAACACATCATCTGTCTGCCCTATACTCCTGAAAGAGTCCAGTTGAAGTCTGACTCTTATCTGGTGACAATTTGCCTTGACCATCAATAGATCGGATTCTTATGTATAGGTTGCATGGAATAAATTTTCAGTGCTTTGGAACTCTATCCTAGCTCCTGGTTTCTTGCACTTGACAGTGCTACTTTTTTATTAATTAATTAATTAAGTTTATTTTATTTTTAAAAACAAAATTACAAATCTCTATTTACATTAATAACATTGTGTCATTTGTAATACATGTTTCCTTTTATATTATACCTATACATCAATTCTTATTTCTATATTCTACCCATTTTTACCCCTTATCCCAAACCGCATAATAGTCCGATTCATTCTTGCCTTTTAATTCCGCTATGAATTTATCCATTTCTGCACAGTCCATTATTTTTTGTATCAGATCTTCTTCAGGTGGTATCTTTTCTTTTTTCGAGCCCTCTGAGAAAGCTATCCTTGCCACCATTATAATATGTATAATGATGTATTGGATAGATTTGTTACATTTTCTTAAGTATTCCTAATTAAAATATTTCCGGTTTAAGATCTAATTGGTATTCTGTAATTTCTAATCTCCATCTTTGTATCCTCATCCAATATTTTTTAATTCTGGGCATTGCCACCACATATGCAAAAATGTTACTTCTTTTTGTTTACATTTCCAACATTCTGATTTTGTGTTTGGGCATATTTTAGCCAGTCTTGGTGGGGCTAGGTGCCATCTATAAAACATTTTGTACTGATTTTCTTTAAATGCTGTTGACAATGTCAGTTTACAATTATTAATCTACATTTTTCCCAATCCTCTAATTTAATATTATGACTTACATTTTTTGCCCAGGCAATCATTAGTTCCTTCACTATTTCTTCTTCTAGTTCCACTTCCAATAAATAATTATACATTCTTGTTATAAATTCTTCCTCCTTGCCTGTCAAAATTTGGTCTGGTTGTTGTAAATCTTTTTCTACCCCATGTTCTTCTAAATCTTTTCAAAATTTTGTCTAAATTTTTAAGTATGACCACCAATCTATAATTATATCCTGCTCTTTTAATTCTTCAATCTTTTTAAGGTTCCTGATTATCGAATAATTCTTAATATCTAATCAATTTTGTATCCCTTGTGTTTGGATATAATACTGCTTCTATGGGTGAAACCCAACTCGGTATTTTCATATAGTGTTTTCTCTTTACTTTTTCCCATCTTTGTAATGGTGATTCCCTTATCAAATGTCTGTGAAAGTATGAATGAGTCTTATTTTTTTTGTCCCATAGAAAGGCAGACCACCCTGCTTGTAGATCGTGGCCCTCGATTGCTAATATTCTTTTATTTTTTTAAATTTATCCACTCCTTTACCCATATTAAAACTGCCACTTGATAATACAACTCCCATTTTGGGACTCCAAAGCCACCTCTACTTCTACTATCTTGTAACATCTTTAAACTTATTCGTGCTTTTTCACCCATTTATTTCACCCAATAAATCTCATAACTATCTTATTCAATTCCTGAAAAAACAAATTGTCCAATTTTATAGGAATTGTCTGGAAGTAATATAATAGTTTTGGTAAGATATTCATTTTTATCATTGTAATCCATCCTAATAGAGATAATTGTAATTTTTCCCAATTCGTTAATTTTTTCTTTATCTGTTGAATTAATTTCTGATAATTGTCCTCCTTTATAGAGGAACATCTCCCCGTTAGCCAGATTCCCAAATATTTAATTTTTTGTACAATCCCATTTTTCCTTCTAACTCTTTTTTGTTGTTGTTTTTCTGTCAAATTTTGGGATACTATTTTTGTTTTTTCTTTGTTAATTTTTAATCCTGCTACTGCCTCATATTTCTCTAATTGTTATAATAAATTATCTCCTGACTCCATTGGTTCTTTGATAAAAATAACAACAGGTCATCTGCAAATGCCTGTACCTTATATTCTTCTCTTTTAATTCTCAGTCCTATTTCCATATTTTGTCTGATTTGGTTTAAAAGCACTTCTCATGTCAAGATTAAAAAGTAGAGGTGACATTGGACATCCCTGCCATGTGGGGAGTGCTCCTTTCATTATTTTAAAACTCTCAGTGTTCTCTCCATTTATGATCACCCTGGCTTTTTGGTTTGAATATATTTTTCTAAATTTTTGTTCCAAATCCCATATCCTTCACCTGTTGAATTAAAAACTGCCAATTAAGATTATCAAATGCCTTCTGAGCATTCAAGAAAATCAGTGCTGCCTGCTTTCCGGGTGGGCTTCATAATATTCTAATACATTTAACACTATTCTCGTATTATTTTTTATCTGTCTGGAAGGTAGAAAACCATTCTGATCTGAATGTATAATTTTGTTCAGTACTATTTTCAACCCTTCAGACATTATTGTAGCAAAGATTTTATAATCTGCATTCAGTAACAAGATTGGCCTATAATTTTTAATTTGTTTGTGATCCATCTCTTTTTTGGGGATTAATGAAATATATGCTTTGGTCCATGATTCGGGTAATTTAGCATGATCCAATACATCATTATACAAATCTAACATCACCAGTTCGAAACACTCATACAAACATTTATAAATTTCTGCAGGAAGTCCATCAGGCCCCAGAGTTTTGGTGTTTTTCTGTTTTTGCACTACCATACCCAATTCTATCACTGTTATTTCTTTTTTTAGTATATCTCTCTGTTCCACTCTTTTTTCCCGCAGACTCTTCTCTTTCAGGTATTGTTGTAGATTATCTTTATTCACCTTTTCCTTTTTGTATAATTCTTCAAAATAATTTTGCACTATTCTTTTCTTTACCATTTGATATTGTAAATTCCTGTTATCGTCTCACAACTCTTGTATCAGCTTTTTTCTCTTTTTAATTTATTGGCTAACCATCTCCCTGGCTTGTTAGCATGTTCAAAAAAGTTCTGTTTCACTATTTTTAACTCTTTACTCTTTCTTCCTGATTTATAACATTTAACATGTGTCTAGCTAAGATCATTCTCCCCCTTCAGTTTCTCATTTTGTGGTGTTTTTTGTAGTCTACTTTCTAGCTCTTTATTCTCCTCCTGTAACCTATTTTGTTTCTGCCATCTTTCTTTATTTCTTTTTGCCATATAGGCTATTGTTATTCCCCTCAAATAGGCTTTCACTGTATCCCCTAGTGTCTGTAATAATGTTTGTTGAATTGTATTTTCCTTAAAGAATAGTTCCATTTCTTAATTTTGGACACGTTCTTTTTTGTTTACAATTTGGGAGTTTAATGTCCATCTTCTTGTTTTTTTTTTCTTCCCTTCCAAATTATCTTTAGGGGGTTGTGGTCTGTCCATACATTTGTCATAATCTCTATTGCTTCTAACTCATTTCCTACTTCTACATTCATCCATGCCATATCTAATTGGAACCATGACCTATGCAGGTTCGAATAGAAAGTATATTCTTTTTTCCTCAAATTTAATCTCCTCCACTGATCCATCAAATTTAATTCCTGTATCATATCAAAGAAGGATGTTGGCAGTTTTTCTTGTCTTTTTATTGTTTTGTACTGCTAATATAATCTTTTTTTATATTTACCACCACATTGTAATCCCCCACTGCACGTATGTTTCCCTGTCCAATTTCTAAAAAAGTTTCATGTAATTTACTATAAAATTCACTTTGGTTTTCATTTGGGGCATAAATTGTAACTAATAGCATTTGCTTCTGGCATATCTCTAATTCAAGTATCAAAACTCTTCCATTCGAATCAGCATATTTTTCTACTGCCTTATATATTGCTATTCCTCTGTTTCCGTTCTGCCAGGGCTGTAAATAATCTTCCTAATTTGGGTATTCTAAACACTTCCGGTATTGTTCTTTAATGTGTATTTCTTGTAGGCATATTATTTCTACTTTTTGTTTTACCAATCTTGTTAATATTTCTTTTGGTGGGATTCAGTCCATTAATATTTAACTATATTAGCCTGGTTTCTTCTTCCGTCATCCTACTTATGACTTGGTATCTGTCTTCTATTAATTCTTATGTCCCTTTGTGGGCATGTTCTTAGTCTTATTTCTTCTTTCTCTCCTTGCTTGATTTATTTTTTACTTCCTCCTTCTTGTTCTATTTCTCCTAATTCCTGTTGCTGATCTTCTTGGCTTCTGGTCTCCAGTTCATCCTTGCTACTGCTTTCTTCTTCCAGTCCCACAATTTTATCATACAAATCCTGTGCCTTATCCAGGTTATCTATTCTAATGCTCTTCTCCCGCCATGAAACCAACATCCCTTCTGGGATTAGCCACCAGAATATTTTATTTCTTTTAATCAATCGTGTGCCAGAAATTTATAATCTCTTCTCTATTCTCTTACTTTCTTTGGGGTATGTTTTAAGGTTTATATCTCTTTATCTTTATATATTAGAGGTTTATCCCTCGTTACCATATATATTATGCCCCTTACTTTTTTTCTAGCAAATCTAACATGGACTTCTCATGGTAATCTATTGTGTCTTGTATAGTTGGTCTGGATTCAAAAGGTTTTGGCGATTTCTAGAAATATCTCTTGACTATCTCTCTGCAGTGCTTGCGCAATTAGCTCTGCCATGATGGTGCTCAAATCTTCCTCTTTGCTCTCCATAACATTCTGGAACCTCAAATAGAAGGCTGCACGACCTATCTTCAAATGAATAATTTGTTCCTCTAATTCCTTGTTCATTGTCATCATTTTTTGTCCACTAATTCCAATTTCTTCTCATTTTGTTCTGATCTAATTTCCACTACCTGTAATTTTTGCTCATTCTTCTCAATAGCTTGTTGTATTGTGTCTACTTTGGCTTCTAATTTATTAATGTCCCCCTTCATTTCCACATGGTTCTTTGACATATTTCCTGCATCTTCATCAAGGTTTCTTGAATTGCCAACAGCGTTGTTTGTATTGTTTGTATATTAGATGTTGCGCTTTATTTTTTGGCACCCAACATTCCCTCAATCCTCTTTTGACCAGCTGGAGATGAAACTGTCAATGAGGGGTTGGATGTTATCTTCTTTGCTATTTTCAAAGTTGTTGTTATGGCATTTATCATATTTCTTAGACTTCTGTTTATTTCTGCTCACACTACCATCCACTTTATATTTTATGTTAAGAATTAGTTTAGATTAGTCTCTTTCTCTGCTAATTTCTCTACTTATTTTTCTGTTTTGTAACTTATTATAACCTCTCAGGTTCTCCTTATTTTTTAAATACTTAAACTTTTCAATTTCACTATATCTCTACCTATCACAAAACATACACTTATCATCAATAATTACTTCTCAGCCCAACCTCTTCTTAAATTCTTATCTTATTTGTATATTAATTAATTCATTTTAATCTATATGGCAAATGTTATTAATTAATTCTATTGAATAATAGTTATCTTAAATAATTCATTAATAGTTTAATAAATAGAATAATAACAATCTTATCAGTCTACTAATCTAATTAATCAATATCTCTATTACAAGGAAAAATGATTGCAAATAAGAACCTAATTATATATAAATATGAAAATAATATAAATGTTTCAATACAATTTATCACTATATTTATAATTGTAAATATATATTAACCGTAAATATATATTAACCGTAAATATATAACTTTTATAATTACAATAAGCAAACAGTATATGCAAGTCTATATTTTTCCCAAAGTCTCTTGACTTCTCTTAATTTAGCATTAATAAGTAGTCCAATGTTCTTTATTTAATCACTCACTGTCAGCGCCGTCAGACATTGTCCTTCAATCTACTTTTGTTCTGTTATCTTAGGAGTTCCTTTCTCCTCTTTCTTCAAATCTCAACTTTATCTTCTGCTTTCCTTCTGCTATTTCTGTTTCTTTTATCCCTCTTACTCTTCTCACTTTCAAACTGGATCTTCAATTTTTTCTTCCAATCTCCTTCAATCCAATGTCCATCCAATCATTCTTCTCTTACCATCTCACCGTTTCCTTCCTTTTCATTTCGCTACCTAGGATCTCTGGTTTTTTTCTTTTGATCCCCTTCCTTCCTTCTGAATCCTCCTCTGCATGTCCATTCGTCTTTCCGCCTCCTCCTGGAATACTTCACCCAAAGTTCTGCATCCTCTCTTTTCTCAGTCTTTTCCATCTTTACTAACTTGCTGAATCACTGCTCATTCTGCCAAATCACTGCCTGTTCTTTGGGGATTCCCTATCTGCCAGAGCTTCCTTTTTCATTAAGTATTCAGGACTCACTTTTTCTGGCAAATCACCACCATTGCACCGTTGTGCCTCTTTTCGATCAGCTATAACAACACAATCTGTTAACAAGATCTTCACTTTCTTATCATCTATAGCTAGTCACGGCCTCGGGTCTGCCATACTAATATAACAGGCACTTTCACTTTGGGTTTAAAGAGTTTCATTTCGTGGCGGTGGGTGATTGCCTTTCACCACAACAATATCCAGGCTTCCCCTCTATTCTGCACAGCTCTCCAGGCTCTTTGCACCCCCAAAGAGTCCCCAAAAGTGGAAAAAACAGGGTCCAGGGATGAAGACCATTCTCCTTTCCCCTTTTTGCTGTGATATCAACACCGGAAGTCTTCGACAGTGCTACTTTTTAAGAGAAGCAGAAACTTGAAAAAACCTCAAGCTATTCCAATGATGAACTGAAAAGTTCTGCACTCACATGAGATTCAAAATAAATTTTCTGAATTTTTTTTACAAGAATTCTAGTTTTCCTCTTGCTCCATCAAGAATAGGCAATTGTAACTACAAACTGCTTTTTTTCTAGCCAGAGAGACAGAATTCTTCAATGGCCACCAACCATTAAAGGGACTTCTCAGAATGACAAAAAAACTATCTGACTCTGAATCAAAAGCATGAAGCAGTTTGCCTCCAAAATTCGATTTTATTTTAGCATAAATAGTGGGTTGTTACATTTAGTGGTTTACAAACATTATTTGAAAAGGGCATTCTAATATTTTTGCAAAAGCCAGTTTCCAGCCCATATTTGCAAAAGCAATCAAAATATAGTGTGCATAAGTATACAGGATTTGTGTTTGCACATGAACGGATAACAGCAAGTGAGAACATGTGCCCAATTTTCCCTTTGCCTGCTAATTTTATTTTATTTATTTATTTCTATCCTGCCATTATTTTTATAAATAATTCAAGGCGATAAACACACATATTATTACTTTCTCCTCCTATTTTCCCCACAATAACTCCCCTGTAAAGTGTGTTGGTTTCAGAGAGAGTGAGAGGCCAAAGTCAGCAGCCAGCCTGCTTTTAAAGTGGGACTAGAACTCAAGTCTCTTGGTTTCTAAATTGTTACTTTAAACACTAGACTAAGCTGCTATTCCCCTTAACCATTTTCTCAAAGCTGGAGTACTTTGGGTTGGGAAAAATTCAAAACAGAATAATTATTATGTACCTATTTCATGTCTGAGCATCCCTTCTAACCAATGTTCTCTTGCAGTGGAAATATTGATGGTAAGAGTTGGACGGCCATTCACCACAGTCATTGAGGCCCGAGAAAGCAAATCTTCAGAAAGGTGAACCACAATCTGAGGAAGAAAAACAAGCCTTAGAAGACAAAATGATACAATTATTCATATTTTGGATTCAACCATGTACTCCTTTTCGATAAAAATTTATTTTATTATATTCACTACTGTGTTTCTCCAGAAAGTAGGCCGGGTCTTATTTTCTTTTGACTCCTGAAAAAATGGCTAGGCCTTTTTTTGGAGGGTTCTAATTATTGACTCAACTCGCAGCGGTGGTACCAGCAGCCTCATCTAACAGGAGCCCGCTGCTGGCCCAGTTCTGTCGCTGCCTGCCACCACTCACACGCATCACCCTGGCCTTCATTTCACCTTCAGATGCCTTCTGGAAAGCCCTCTGCAGCCAATAATACAGCTCTGCAAATGACTTCCAGAAAGCC
Source organism: Laticauda laticaudata (assembly GCA_004320025.1). Lineage (NCBI taxonomy): Eukaryota > Metazoa > Chordata > Lepidosauria > Squamata > Elapidae > Laticauda > Laticauda laticaudata. The sequence goes on along the minus strand of BHFT01043545.1, from coordinate 14,470 downwards.
CTCTGCAACTGATAATAGAACCTGGATCGATCTGGAGCTTATTGGCTGCAGAGGGCTTTCCAGAAGGCATCTGAAGGCAAAACAGAGGCGAGGGTGATGCGTGTGAGTGGCGGCAAGCAGCCACAAAAGTGGGCCAGCAGTGGGCTCCTGCTGGGCGGGGCTGCTGGTGCCACTGCGGCTAGGTGAGTCAATAATCTGAAGACAAAACAGAGGCCAGGGCGATGCGTGCGAGTGGTGGCAAGCAGCCACAGAAGATGATGAGGTAGGTATCAGGGTGTGCAAGTCCTGGTAAATAGGGCAGCTCCACCTCCCCAAGCTTATTTTTTACCTGTGTGCTTCACCCTACCTCCTGCATCCTGGAGTGAGCAGGGTCTTAATTATGGCTAATTGTGTGGGTGGGGCTTAATTTGACTGCATGCGCTGAAAAACGATAGGGCTTCTTTTCAAGGTGGGTCATCTTTTGGGAGAAACATGGTATCAGTGGTGGGTAATAGTTCAAATGTCTTTTTGTTTTGTAGGGTTATATTGCTTGCTTGCCCAGATGGCGCAGTGGTTAAAATGCAGTGTTATAGGCTCTGCCCAAAGCCTGAAGTTTGATCTTCATGGGGCTCAAGGTTGATTCAGCCTCCCTTCCTTCTGAGATTGGTAAAATGAAGACCAAAAATATTGGGGGCAACATGCAAATAATGCTTCTATATTATAAATTGCCCAGCAAGTGCTGTAAAGCACTATTGGGCAGTATATCAATCTAAGTGCTATTGCTATACTTCTTTCTAAACTCAAGGCAACATACACCGCACTTTGTCCTCCATTTCTTTTACCTATTTCTGTATCTAATCTGAAACATGACTTAAACAACAGTGGATGCATTCATACAGCAATGTATACCTTATTCTAAAAAAATAATTGTTAGTTCCTGCATCATACGGTTATCATTCTTTAGAGACAGCCTGTTACCATTAATTACGTATGCATATCACTTGTAGAAATGATGGTTAACATAAAACTACAGTTAGGAATGTGGATAAACTATGACTCTCTATTTCAAAGAAATACTGCAAAACCCAACCTTGCCTAGGCAGCCTTCTTTCGCCATATATTTTCGGACATGATTCCAAATGCGACTCCTAGGCAGCAGGCTTCCTCCAGTAGACTGTTCAAAATTTTCATAACTTCCATATTTTTGCAAAGTGAGTTCCATAATTCTGATAGCCTGTGACAAAAATGTAGCAGACATAAATGTTAAATATGCTAAATGTTCTAATCAGTGACTGTGTTTGCTTTTGGCCTTAGAATTATGTTTATCACAAGAGCAGATTGTCTGGGTAGATATTTCTTCTCTGATGAATATGAACAGGACAGATGCTTTTAAGTTCCACATCAAGATTCAATATATGACTTTTTTCTCATATTTCCAATTCAGGGCTGGTGTTGGAGGAAAAGTCATACTCAGTCCAGTTTAAGGAGCCAAAAAGCAGTTTCATGCTAATAATTGGCTTATTGGCCCATAATATTACCCTATCTTTGCAATGTCCTTTTCTAGACATTTGTGGCAGTGACCAGGAGCACTATTCCTTGGGTAGCTACAATAGTGAGATAAAAAGCAAGGTACCTGATTATCTTCAAAATCTTTTTTCAAAAATTTCTCTGCTGATCTGACAGCAACATGTCTGAATGCAAATTAACATTGTTCAGAAACCATTCCAATAATTTCAACAATATTTTCCATTTTCCTTGCACTATGTATATGTAGTAAGTCAAATCTATCTATTTTTATGTATGCCTGCATATATGATTGTTCCATTTATTTCAAAAGAAGTGGACAACTCTCTTGTAAAGAGTCATGAAGAATAGCCCTCTTTCTAAAGGGAATGCAGCTGCCTTTGTGGCATAACACATGATGTACTGTATATTAAAAGTTCCATATTTATGTTATATTATATTATATTATATTATATTATATTATATTATATTATATTATATTATATTATATTATATTATATTTAGAGATGACATGATAGCAGTATTCCAATATTTGAGGGGCTGCCTCAAGGAAAAGGGGATCAAATTATTCTCCTAAACACCAGAGGGCAGGACAAGAAACAATGGTTGGAAACTAATGAAAGAGAACTAAGGAGAAACTTAACCTAGAATTAAGGAGAAACTTCCAAACAGTGAGGACAATTAACCAGTGGAACAGCTTGCCTTCAGAAATTGTGGGCACTTCAACACTAGAGGTTTTAAAGAAGAGATTGGATAGTCACCCTCGTATAGATTCTTCCGCCAGAGCAGGGAGCTGGACTAGAAGGCCTCCAAGATCCCTTCTAACTCTATATATTCTAATATCCCATGACTGTGAGTAGTTCCTTTCACGTCTACAAATGTTGATACGTAAGCCCATGAAATGTTTGAGGAAAATATGTTTTCTCCTGTACCTGAATGAGAAATCCTCTCTTCTCCAACAGAAGCCTAAGCAAAAGGTATGGATATCTGCAAGATTACATGAAACATCCCAACATACATAAATTATGTAATTATCCATTTGTTTGATGAGCCATGTGTTATTGCTTTGATGTCACTGCTTGTTTCAGAAGCTATTGTCTATAGAGGCCCTGCTTCAGACTTTCTCTTCTTAAAATGGAAAAGAAAGCCGCACAAGTGCTCTGTGTCCTTGCATCCTCCTTTTCAAAAGCTCTTTCCTAATCAGACTATCCCCTTTCTAAGCTAATAGATCTAAGGAAAAAATAGGGAAAAGAAGAAAAACTGAATCAAAAAGAATTATGCATGAGAAATAGATATAGCAAAGGTATCTTTACCTGTTTAAGAAATAAGCTGCATGCTTGGCTGTACTTTTCAAGTACACAGGGAGGGACAGAACTTGCATATTCAAACTGTGGGTTAGAGGTAAAATCTGATTTAAAGAACTTTATCTTCTCCCTTTCCACATTGGAAGGCTTGATTGCAGTGAGGATACAAAGTTTTCGACCAGCAGCATCTCCATCTTTTAAACAGCTTTTAGATGTTTGCAACTGTTTGGCCTTTCCTAGGCTAAAGGTAAAATGTTTTGGGGATTTATTCTTGGGTGGAGTTGACAATCCTAGGCTGTTTCCTGTTATTGAAATACTTTGTGCTAATGTAATGCCATTGCGGAGTGAGTTGGGAATAAAATAGGAGGAATGTCTTTTGAAACAGCACCACCCATTTGGGGGAATGAACAGCGGTGTCTTAACCTTGTGGCATTCATTACCATGTGAGCCATGGGTGGGTTTGGTGGGCTTCTGGAGTCTTTTGTGATGGGCTGATGAATATTTCTGGTGGTTTTTTTCCTCTTTACTCTGCAGAAAAACATTGTAGCTGCTTGTGCCTGTGGTGAAGTTGTCCTTAAGAATGCAGGATTTAACACTTCTGGTTTCATTCATGCAAAGAAATTTCTGTTCTTCAGGCTTCAAAATAGACTTCTTGGACAGTTCTTGCTCTGGCCAGTGAAGGTTTTCTGAATTAAAATAAAAATAAAAACCTAATTCAATCAAAAAGGTTTTTCTATATTTTAATTTGTAATGTGAATGTAAGCATAGAAATATACCAGATAAGTTTTAATAGTAAACTATAAACATCTCTAAGAAATTTGGACTTCCACACACAATTATCAACATTAGGGAAGCAAAAAAAGGACATAGGCTTTGCTCTTTCTAAAATTCCCCTATTTTTAAAAAATATAGATACGGAAACATTTTGGATTTTCCTCTACGTTAATATGGTGAATTTGTCATCAACTTTTCTGTTTAAGTGCATGAACTGTAAAACAGGAAAACTGCTCTGTCTGCTATGCTAAACAATTATGTAAAAAACTCTTTTCCTCCATCATTTAAAAAACTAACATGGAAAATAGATACTTTGGAGGGAGGCAGAACAGCAAAATCAAATATGTGCTATGTCTTGATGTCACATGAACATATGCCAGTTACATGTTGTAATGGCATGATGCTCATTTTATCATTTTTACAAAACTGTCAGATTCTGCAGATTAAGATGTGAAAAGATGTGAAATCTCAATACCCCATTCAGATGTATAATAACATATTACAGTACAATCCATCTCTTGTGTATTATACTCGGCTAAGCGTTACAGTCAGTGTTGGATGTATATTTTGTGTATATTCGTAGATATTGTACTCTCAAATTGCAAACGGAGACGTTTGATTTTTCTTATCTTTATTTTTAAGTGGTTTGGTTTTATTGTATTGCGAACAGTTGCTGAGTGCATCCACAGTTTCATTGTACTTGTACAATGACAATAAAGTTCTTCTAATTCTAATTCTTCAAGCACAGGATTTCTCAATCTCAACCATTTTAAGATTCTAGACATTCCAGTCCATGCATCTTAAAAGTACTATATTTTTCGCACTATAAGACACTCTGGACTATAAGACGTACATTAGCTTTAGAGGAGGAAAACAAGAAAAAAAAATCTGCCTCTTCCTCCCAGCATCCATCAGGTATTCATCCTTCTAGCATCCTTGCAGCAAACAATCCGGTCAACTTCAGCACATTATCGCAGCCCCAGCATGTGGCTCGTTAGGGCTCCGCTCCATTGTGCCTACCATCGGTCAACTGAGCTGAACTGCTGCCACTTCTGGGGAACACTGGAGCCTTCACTGCTGAGCAGCTGATTAGTGGTTGGATCTGCCTCCTGGAATACCGCCAATCAGCTGTTCTAGGCAGTGGGGTCACCGTTGCCTATAGGCAGCGGGGTCACCATTGCCTATTGCCACCCATTCACCATCCCCCATTCGCTGCCACTGTTTGTAGCTGATCACTATGGCGGCGGAGGGGTGGCATGAATGAGTAATGATGGGCAACAATGGTGATCCCCATCTAGAACAACTGATTGGTGGTATTCCAGGAGGCAGATCCAATTGCCAATCAGCTACTTGGCAGTGAAGGCTCCAATTCCCTGGTGGTGGTGCTACACCAAACCCCCTTCCATCCATCACAATATTTGCTCTGCAAGAAGCACAGGCAATTCCATCCACTTTTGGTGGTGGTGGGAAGTGTGTCTTATAGTGCAAAAAATATGGTAGTTGAGCTTGAGAAACACTGCTCTACCAGAAAAAGTGCTGTTGACCAGATAAAGCTTTCCCAGTCTGGATGCCCTCCATATACCTCCCATTCTCTTTCAAAATTCCTCAACCGGAATAGCCATTAAGTCTCCTTTAAATGTATATCAATTTCTTTTCCCATGTTTGAATGGAAAAGAAAACATGCTTACAACTTATAGAGCAGACTTTCAATTCTAAAAATTCTAAAAGTCCCTTTTTCTGCACTGCACTGTAAGTTCAAACTCTGCCTACAATAGGGAGATGGAAAGAAGAGAAAGAATATAACAGAAAAATTAATTGGGGATTAAAATCACTATTTTATTCAGCCGTAGCATGTTATAGGCTTAATACTTTTACCATAGCAAAGGCAAAAAAGGAGTAGGAGTGGGAATACAAATTGAAACATATATAAGTTCTACCTCCTTTTGTTATTTGAAAGAAAATAAATTGAACTGACACTTCCTGTTATATTTCCTTCTCAAGAACAAGCATGTTATGGTGTAATCACAGCAGTTATTGCATTGACAACATGTTTGGATCATACCTTGTAATAACATTATTAACTCTAGTTCCTATCTATAAATCTATCTAGCACAAAGTGCCTGTTGTAGTTTATTGTTATTCTATTCAGGGCAAACCTTGCAATTATAGGTAACACTAAATTGCTGAGACAAATATAATACAGGTAGTCCTTGATTTGCAACCATTCATTTAATGCCATTTGAAATTACAGCAGCAGTGAAAAAAAGTGACTTATGGCTGTTTTCCATACTTAAGATCATTTCAGCATTCCCAGAATAATTTTAAACATTTTGGAAATGTTCTTTTGGAAGCACACCCAGAAAAAGAGATGGCATTGATCTTCTTAGACGCACAAAAGGTGTTTGGCAATGTGAACTGGCAATTTATGCTAGCACAACTGAAATAAATAGACTTTGGGGAAAGGTTTATTAAGATGATTAAGGTGGTATACTACAAGCAAACTGCAAAAATGATGGTAAATGGGAAGATGACTGAAAAGGTTAATATTAAAAAAGGAATAAGACAAGGATGTCCCCTTGTCACCACTGTTACTTGTATTGACATTAAAAGTATTAAATAGAAATATTAGACAAGGAAGGGAGACAAAAGGTATGGAAATAAAGAAAGAAAAAAAATATAAACTACAGGCATTTGCAGATGATTTGGTTTTCATACTAGAGGAACCATTAGAGATAGGACCAAAATTAATTGGAAAAAAGAGGAATATGGTAAAGAGGCAGGATTGAAAATAAATAAGGGGAAGATTTTAGTGAAAAATGTTGCAGAAAAACAGAAGAAAGAGCTAATGGAAAGATTAAACATTCAGATTACTAAGAAAATAAAATACTTAAGAATTCAATTAATAGCAAGGCATGTAAAGATTAAGGAAGATAACTATTATAAGTTGAAACTGCAAATTAAGTTAGATCTGGGAAAGTGGAAGAATCTACAACTGTCGCTAACAGGGAGAATAGCAATAATTTAAATGAATATACTGCCTAGACCAGTGGTCGGCAAACTCATTAGTCAACAGCACTAAATATCAACAGTACAACGATTGAAATTTCTTTTGAGAGCCAATTTTTTAAAACTTAAACTATACAGGTAGGTACATTGTTATTAACTTAATTAGGATACTCCTAAGCTAGCCTTTGCTAAAAACGTCCATAATCTGAGTGAGGTACGTTCGCTGAGGTCGACCCCTTCCAACTCTCCCATCCATGCTCATCTTGTGTACTTGTTTTGTCTATATCTCCTTTCGTTCATCCTCTCTATATATCCAAACCATCTCAACATACCTTTCTCAATCCTCGACACTACATCTTTTTTCACTTCACAACGTTCTCTAAAATTAACTTAATAAACTTTAGTTTTAAGTTTTAGTTAAACTATAGGTACGTTGAATAAAACTTGATATTATACTTAATGATAGTATTTAATGATAACATTAAATTCCTTACAATTTACCTTACAATATCCATAAAATTAAATCATGACAATGACTGACAAATACTAATGTGAACAATGGCCTTGCATCTTCTTGGAAAATTTGGGTAAGTCAGTTTTGTATGTTGTTGTTTTTAATTTTAGGCATGATTCCAGGTTCTCATCAGCTTCATGCTTGAAAATGATTGTTCGCATAAATATATAGACCCAAATAAGGAAAGAACAGCAATGCTAGTTTTTTCAGTTGATTATATGAGTCAGGAATACTATTCCAGGTGTTAAAAATCAACATATCTTCCTTCTCCAGGTCTTTCAAAGCAGACCACTTGTGCCGTGAACTAAGTTCACATTTGTTTTTCTCCAATATTTCTATATCAGCACAAAGACATTTAAATTTTGAACTCCACAATTCTTTGTTTTTTAAATCCAGCAATTGCATTTCAAAGTTGCCAATGTCAATATTAAAGGGAGAAAAATTAAAATCTGTTACAGTAGCATTAAGAGGTTTTTTTAACAAAGGCTAACATCGCTTTGCTGTTTCTGAATTCCTGAAACCTGTTGAGAAAAACTTCCCTCATATTTAAAAATGTTGTTTTGAAACAGCAAATGTCAGTATCAGAATTATTTTCTTGGCGATGTTTCAACAGGCTTGGAAAGTGAATCAAAGTTTCTCTTTCAAAATCTTGAGCAAAAAGAGATAATTCGTTTTTGAATGAAAAAAACATTTATGATTAAGCTGATTTAGATGAGATGTAACGTCTACCATGAAATAAAATTTTTGGATCCACTGATCGTTCATTAGTTCTGGATAGTGAACACCCTTCTCAAGGAGAAATGCTTTAATTTCTGTTAATAAGAAAGCGAAAAGTTTCAAAATATTTCCTCTTGATAACCAACATACCTTGTTATGCAGCAGAAGATCTGAATATTCTCCATTCCAACTAAAAATTATTTAAATTGGCAATGATTAAGAGCTTTAGCTATAATGGAGTTGATAATCTTAATCACCAATTCCATAACTTAGCAAATTTCTTTTGTTAATGTCTGCACACAAAGCACTTCTTGATGAATGATGCAATGGTAAGTAAGTATCTTGTGATTAATTTTTTCTTTCAAAATAGCAATAAACCTGTTTCTTAGGCCGGTCATACTTTTCGCCCTGTCTGTTGAAATTGAGACATTTTTATCAAGTGGAATATGATATTTTTCAATACACTCAATTATAGCATTTGCTATATCCTCTCCACGTGTTTGACCTTTGAGTGGCAATAATCCTAAAAGTTCTTCTTTAGGATCTGTAGATGAAATAAATCGTACAAAAAGTGAAACATGCGCTGTATCATTTACATCACAACTCGTCAACTGCTATTGATAAAGCTGAAACCAATTTAATATCTTCAACTTGCTGGTTGGTTATATTCAAAGACATTTTAACTGTTCTATCTTTCACTGTTTTAGCAGACAATAGTAACCCTTTAATTTTTTTTAGAATATCTGCTTTGTTCTTAAAATTCCGAAATAGCTCTTCGGATGCATTTATAAAACAACTTTTTATGTATTCGCCGTCTGTATATGGTTTTCCTCTCTTAGCAATATCTTGACTAACCACAAAACTTGCAATATTAACATTGTTAGAAGATTGCATCCAGTAATTAAATACAGAACTTGATTTTTCTTGATTCTTCTGAAGTTCCTCAACTGCTCTCTTCCTTGCATCACTGACAGGATATTTAGTACTAAATGACACGTATTTAGTTGTAAAGTGTCTCTCCAAATTTGATTTCTTCTTATGTGCCAATTTTTCCTGACAAATAAGACGTCAGAAGGCCATTTAAGTTTTGAATAAATGTGAAACTCTCGGTCCATTCAACTTTAAATTCAGTTTTCATCTTCCGTTTTTCTTTGCTTCTTCTTTGTAGCCATGTCAAACAGGGCACCTAAAAAAATGTTTCATTTTATAATAATAAAGCCACCAACACAAAATAATTACAATTCTTAAATTGATGACAAAAATACCTGTAGGATTTGCAGCTGGTTGGAAAAATACACGTAACTTTATGCTTCAAGTAGGAGGTAGGTGCTTGCTGGAGGCTGGAGGTGGGAAGGAAGTGGGTTCTTTTAACAGGGCTGGCTTGGCTGGAGCCTATGGGCTCTAGCTTGGCCAGCAAGGACCTCCGAGGTCTTTTAGAAGCTCTTGAGAGCGTGGGGGGTGATTGTGATAGTTTGGAAGCAATCGCGGTGGTTTGGAAGCGACCGCGGCAGCTTGGAAGTGATCACGGTGGCTCAGAAACTCAAGACAAGACCGGGTGATGGGAAGAAGATCCAGGGCCTTCGGCAATGTGGTGCAAGCCATCGTGGCAGCTTGGCTAGCTACGCATGGCCCAGGCTTTATGCTACGGCCGCCAGAGGCTCCACAGAGGCCCAGATGAAGCCGGGTGATGGGAAAGTATGGCGGGAGCCTTGGTAGTGCAGTTCAAGCGATTGCTGCTACATGGTCATCTGCGCGAGGCCTGGGCTTTATGCCACGGCCACCAGAGAGTCCACAAAGTTCTAGATAAAGCTGGGCAGTGGGAATGTGCGGCAGGGACCTTGGCAGCGTGGCACAATCGCATTGCTTGGCCAGCTACACGAGACCCCAGGCTGGAGGCCATGGCCTTCAGAGGGCCCCAAAAGCCCAGGGTGAGGCTGGGCAGCAGGAAGAATCACTGGGAGCATTTGGAAGCCTTTGAAGAGCCACACTCAAGTGGCCAAAGAGCTGTGTGTGGCTCATGAGCCACGGTTTGCCGATCACTGGTCTAGACTATTATATCTGTTCTAAAAAATTCTGAGAAAAATATATTTTGGGAAAAAATATTTTGAAGAGCTCAATGGAATAATACTAAAATATATATGGCAAGGAAATAAAGCAAGAGTTAATTTTAAAATGTTGCAGGATCCAAGAACTAGAGGAGGGTTTGGATTACGCAATTGGGAATTATATTATCAAGCTGCGGTCCTAACATGGATGAAAGAATGGATTGTATTGAGAAACACAAGGTTACTGACATTGGAGGGACTTACAATTAACTTACAGTTGGGTTGATTACGCCTTTTACAATACTCCTTTTTATGGTATGGGAAAAGTAAGATACACAGCTACTTTCAAAGACATTATAGCAGTAGCACTTAGACTTATATACCGCTTTATAGTGCTTTACAGCCCTCTCTAAGCAGTTTACAGAGTCAGCATATTGCCCCCAACTATTTGGGTACTCATTTTACCCACCTCGGAAGGATGGAAGGCTGAGTCAACTTTGAGCTTGGTGGGATTTGAACTGCCAAATTGTAGGCAGCTGATTGCAGAAGTAGCTTGCAGTACTGTACTCTAACCACTGCGCCACAGAGGCTCCTTTTATATTTTATATTATATTAGAAAGACTTTATTATTAATCTGGGAGAAAACAAGACAACACCACTATTTGAAGATTCCAGTTTTGTTTTCGACAATGGAAGTGTTGATACATCCAAATGTTATTAATATGGGAAATATTGTTAGATACTAGGATATTTTGAATGCAAAGGATGAGCTCAAAAGGAAGCAAGAATTAAATGAACAAGGGTTTGATATGGTTTAGTATTCATATATGCAAATACATTCTAGATATGAAAAAGATGTGAAAATAGAGGATATTTATAAAGAACTGAGAGAACTGGGCAAAATATTAACTGGAACAGAAGAAAACTGGTTTAAAAAATTGTATAATTACCTATTGGGTGTAAGCTTAGAAGCAGAGCAAGTGAAGGAGACAATGATAGTGTGAGTAAAATTTTTTGGCTATGCGATAGAATTAGATAAATGGCAGAAACTTTGGGACAGGAATTATAAATTAACAATGTCAGCAGTGTATAAAGAAAATTTATATAAGATGTTTTACAGATGGCCTTTTGCATCGGCAAGACTGGCAAAGATGTTATAAGATAAATTAACCAAATGTTAAGCCACCAGACACCTGGAACATACTACCACATGTGGTAGACATGTACTGAAACTAAGAAATGTTGGACAAAAATACACACATAGTTGGAAAAGATGTCAAAACAACATATAGAAGTAAAACCTGAAATATTTTTGTTAGGAATGATACCTGAAAGTTACAGTAAAGAAAAGACATATTTAATTATTCATGTATTAACTGCAGATAGAATAGTATTTGCTCAAAACTGCAAAGTGAAAAAAAGAGAAGAGAATGTGATTAGGAAAATATTAGAATGTGCAGAAATGAATAGGTTAACATTGGCAATTAAAGGAAAAGAACAAACTGAATAAAAGAACAAACTTATGAGAATTAGTTTATCTATGGTTGGAAAAGAAAAATTGAAATTAGAAACTAAATATATAAACATAGAAGATATGAATATAGACAATAAGATATATTATGTATAACAGTTCAAAATAAGAATGTAATGTAATTGTTGTTGTTCGGGTATGGAAAATGTATCAAATATTATGCACAAGACTTTTTTACCCAGGCGAAACACTGTACAAAGAAAAGATGGAATGTTTGTAAAATAAAATAAAAAAATATTTTTAAAAAGATCATTTCAGCATTCCCGTATCACCTGATCAAAATTCAGATGCTTGGCAACTAGAATTTATTTATGATGGTTGAAATCCTAAGGATCCATAATCACTTTTTGTGACCTTCTGATGGACAAAGTCAATGGGAATGCCAGGTTCAGTTAACAACCATGTTACTAACTTAAAAACTGCAGTGATCCATCTAACAACTGCGGCAGGAAAGGTCATAAAATGGTGCAAAACTCACTAAACTGTCTTGCTTAGCAACAAAATATTTTAAATTGAGGACTACCTGTAAGGTCTACTTAGTGGTTCTCCAGTGCTCTTGTTCTTATCCTCAATCATACTTTAGTTCATTGTTAAAATTCAACATAATTCAAATTCATAATATCTCAGCACAAGAATCAATGTGACTTAGTAAAATATATTCATGATTATAACGTATGGTATCACAAGATCTTTTCATTCTATAACAACAGAATGGCTGAAGTCATACATAAGCCACATGGTAATCTGCTCATGTATATGCCATACCATATTTAATATAAAAACAAGCAATAATTCATCATATTATGCAAATATTATTTAATTTCTTGATTTTAACTATTGAATTGATTTATTAGTGTAACTGGAAATTATAACACATATAAAGTATAATGTAAAAAAACACCAATACATTAAATTATTACAACTCTGAACATCCATCAACAGTTTCAGCACGGATATGACTATAAAATTGTATAAAAGAAACTACTATTTAATCATAGAAAATTTAACTGGTATTAAATTTTAATTCTAATATTAAAAATGTTGGAAAGGCCCTTTAAATTAATATAAGGCCCATGTCACACTGTACCAACGGATGGAAAGAGGATATAAAATGGAGAGAAACACTTGCCATCCGTTGGTTAACGCGATTCATCCGTTCTGTACTCACTGCCTTCGTTTTTCATCCTCTCTATCCGTTCTACATACCGTCGACTGAGGTTCCATCGCTCAAAAGTTTTGAGCTGCTCAAATTTTGGGGTGGAAAATGTATCCAATGCGTCCATTCTGCATCCGCAACGCATACGGGGAACATCTACATCCTACATCCGTTTGTCATCCGTTACGCGTCCGCTATATCCTAGGCATCCACTGCGCATCCGCGCAACTCAAATCCGCTCCAGTGGAAAACGGACACAGGAGGAAGTGAAACGGACGCCGAACAGACACAAAGCGTTAGTAAGCACGGACGGAGAAGGATGAAAGCGGATGCAGCTCGCAAAGAAAGCATTTAAAACGGAAAACATGTTCGCAGAGGGGCCCTATCTCGGATATTAAGGATGTCTAGAGGATGCCTAGAGGATGCAAAAGGACACATAGTGGAAAACCTATATTGGCCTATAAAAAGGGGGAGGACCTCACCTGGATCTCATTTTCAAGTCCAGCACTCTGCTGTGCAGACCTCTGCAGCCTTCATCTGGCTCTTGCTCTTCCACAGCATCCAGTGATGTCCACCATGGACGTACACACTCCTTTTGGTAGCCACCATCGTTCTGCAACAGTGCGAAGCATCTACAGGCTCTTTCAACTGTTCTACGGGAAGAAAACGGAGGCATCCAAGAAGTGTCTGGGTCCGAAGAATGGAATCAGGAGAAGAGCAGAGTACGGAACTGTACAACAAGCTGAATGGTGGAGCTGAGGACGAAGACCCCGTGCATTCCAGAACTTCATTAGGATGCTCCAGCCATGTTTTGATGAAGTTGTGAGCGACTGAGACCCAGGTTGACCAAGCAGAGCACCAATTTCTGGCCCAGCCTGGACCCTGGGCTGAAGGTGGAACAGACTCTGCGCCACCTGGCCTCAGGAACCACCTACAGGAGCATGCAGTACGGCTGGAGGATGCCACACAAACACCATCACCATTGTGGTCAGAAAAGTGGTGCAGGCCATCATCGAAGAATACCTAGAGGAGCTCACTCCAGTGCCCCTCCACTGAAGAAGGATGGAAAGAAAGTTTCCACAGCAGTGGTATCAGAGGTGGAACTTCCCCCACACCGTTGGAGCCATAGATGGCAAGCCACGTGGCCCTACAAAGCTCCAGCCAAGTCAGGGTCCACTTATTTCAACTACAAGGGCTTCTTCAGCATCGTCCTCTTCGCCATGGTCGATGATGACTACAAGTTCATGTACATCGATGCTTCAGGCAAACGGGTTCAGCTTCAGATGCCCAGGTATACAAACGCCAGTCACCTCAAGGAGGGGCTGGAACACAACCTCATCATGGGCTTCCCAGATCCAGACCCCCTGCCCAACGACACGCAAGATGTGCCCTACCTCATCATGGGGGATGACGCCTTCTCCCTCAGAACTTACCTCATGAAGCCATACCACTTCCCAGACTCCTCACCCGTGAAGAGAGATCTTCAACTACAGGCTGTCCAGGCAAGGCGGGTGGTGGAGAACGCCTTTGGCATCCTGGCCAACAGGTTCCAGGTACTTCTCACCACCATGCAGCATCGCCGCAGAGACCGTGAGAGGATCGTGGAAGCTTGCTGCATCCTGCACAATCTCATGCGCACCCGCTACCCCAGTGTTGCAGAACAGGCTCGTGGACCTACAACAAGGCAATGGGGACATGGGAGCCTGGGGAATGGAGGCAGGGCGAAACCTGATAGACACTGGGGATGTGCAAGGCCCCAACAGAGCTTCACGTGAAGGGAAGAAGCAGCGCAACCTCCTGAGACAACTGGTGCAACTCCCCAGCTGGAGCAGTGGAGTGGCAAGACAGGATGATAGATGATTAATGGATGCTTCCTTCAGCCTGTCTCACAACAGTACTGCATGAGATTGTGCAATGTAT
>BHFT01043544.1:0-17587 GCA_004320025.1 Laticauda laticaudata | reverse complement strand
TTTCCAACGGATGGCAAGCTTTTTTTAACGTTTTACATCCTCTTTGCATCCGTAAGTGCAGTGGGACCGGGCCTTGTAAGGATCCTTAAGAGGCAAAGTGGACTTCTGAAGAAGCAATGGTTGGAAACCTTCACTCTCTCAAATGTTACTTTGTTTGAGTGTGGCTTCTTGAAGGTTTCTTAGAAACTTAGAGAAGGACTCCACCCTCTGAGGTAGATCCCACCTAAGAATGGAACTGATAGTGCCAGGTAATGTTTTTGACCTCGAGAAATTATTCTTTTACAAGAAAATGACATGTGCACCAAGACATATTCCTTGTGTGTGCAATCATACTTGGCCAATAAAGAATTCTATTCTGTTCTATTCTATTCTATCTGTGGCTCAGTAGGAGATGTGTGATCAAGATTCAATGATGGATCCAATTATGGATGGAAATAACAGAAAATGTCCAGGTTCTATAATTGCTGTGTTTAATAATTAATTAATTCTTTCCAATTGCTTATATGAAGGAGACCCTCATCCATAAGCAAATTTTATCTATTTACAGTCAGAATTTTGTCAACAATCTGTGACCAAAAAAAGTAATTGAGAAAAGGAACATTTGGCTATGTGTGTGTCAAAAAGTGACTGAATATCAGCTTCCAATTTCCCTAACCATTTATCATATTGGCTAGTATTTCTGTCTTTGGAAGTTTAGTTCCAGTTTGTCCACTACTGGTTTAGGCTGTCATCACACACAACATCTAATTAAATCCCACTGAAATCAAATGGATTTAGGCAGCCTAGCACTGCAAAATTGCAGCCTTGTGATCTGACTGCATCTTTTGTTTTACAAAACCAATATAGGAATATTATAAACATTAATGTAATGGGGATTATTGTCTCCAGCCATAAAGCTGCTGTGTAAATAGGATTATTCCTTGCTATGACACACATACCCCCGGTCCAGTGTATTAAAAATGCATTTCCCAGGAACTCACTGTTACAAATAGACTACATTGTAATTCAGTACGTTAGTGCAGTAGACTTTTTGATTCCTATATAATTATACAATGAAAGCTTCTATCCCCAGCACTGGGGGAGCATTTAAAAATTACAGTTGAGGGAGTATATTACTATCCCTCAAACCTCCTCATTGTAGAGATTGCTTTCAGTTCAGAGAAATAACAAATTATTTGTCTGGCAAATTTCATGTGTACTCTTAAAATAGTTTAGAAAATATAGGAAGTCATAGATAAGTGTTTTCTAACCATTTATCAGCTTCAAACAGCTACTGCTTTTTAACTGAATTAAATTAAACTTTTTTCATGAAGGTGTTGATCTGAATCTACTTTTATATATCAATTTTAAAGCACCTATCAGTCACCAGGTTGTCAAAAGAAGATAGGTACTTAAAAAAGAACATTAGTTTGCCCAAAATACATAGATGCAAATTTGTATTCAAAATATTTGTTGATCTAAATGGACATAGATAGAAAAGCAGAATTACATATTTGGAAAGAGCAACTTAAATCATAGTTCCTGAAACCCAAATTCAGGCACCACCACCACCACCACCACCCAAAAAAAACACAGAACAGAACAGAATAACAGAGTCAGAAGGGACTTCGGAGCAGAGGTGGTATTCAGCAGGAACTGACCAGTTCTGGAGAACCGGTAGCAGAAATTTTGAGTAGTTCAGAGAACTGGCAAATGCCACCTCTGAGTGGAGATTTTAGGGTCTCCTTCCCCTGCCACGCCCACAAATCCATGCCCACAGAACCGGTAGTAAAAATATTGAATCCCATCACTGCCTTGGAGGTCTTATAGTCCAACACCTTGCTCAAGCAGAAGACCCGACCTATATCAGGGGTGTCGAATTCATGTCATTGTGGTGGCACATCATGTGATATATCATGACTTTCCCCCCGTCTCTAAACCAGGCATGGGTATGGCTAGTGCATGATGCATCCAGGCCATGGGCCATGAGAAACCAGAGAAGTTGATAATGGAGTGAATTATATTGAAATATTGTTTATTGGATTGGAAAAGAGCAATAAAGATGACACCCCTGCCCTATACCATTCCAGACAAATGGATATCAATCTCTTCTTTAAAAATTCCAGTGATGAAGCATGCACAATTTCTGGTGGCAAGTTGTTCCACTGATTAATTATTCTCACCATCAGGAAACTTCTCTTTAAGGCCCGGTCCCACTGCACTTACAGATGCAAAGAGGATGTAAAACGTTAAAAAAAGCTTACTATCCATTGGAAAACGCTATGCATCTGTTGTGTACTCACTGCATACGTGTTTCATACGCTCTATCCTTCGAGCATCCGTCCACTGTGATTTCATCCGCGGCAACAATTTTTGAGTGCTGCACAACACTTTGTGGAACGGATGGCAACTTTTCCACGCAGCCGTATGGATGTATCATCTGCCAACATATTACGGGCAACAAATGTTCTATTCCGTTACTCATGCGCGTTTAACGTCCCGCTGTACCTCCGTCTCTGCATCCTTCTGGCCCATCCCGTCAACTCACATCCTCTGCCAGCTGAAACGGAAAGAAGGGAGGAAAACAAAAGGTACACAGGAA
Source organism: Laticauda laticaudata (assembly GCA_004320025.1). Classification (NCBI taxonomy): domain Eukaryota; kingdom Metazoa; phylum Chordata; class Lepidosauria; order Squamata; family Elapidae; genus Laticauda; species Laticauda laticaudata. Next base: position 15,006 of record BHFT01043544.1, on the reverse strand, counting down.
CGTCTACCACAGCGTTAGGTAAGCACCAGAAATACGAAAGGATGTAAAGCGTATGCATCTCGTATATAAAGATTAAAAACCAGACAAAATGTTTGTATCTGGGATGTAGATCGTCATACTACTCTGTAGGGATGTCTGGAGGTGATGTGTCATGAACTAGTAGTATGATAGACAGGACATACCATGAGCAGGAGCAACCCTAAATATTTTCGTATTAAGAAAAGGCGGAAGACACATCATCTGGATGCTCAGTATGAAGCCAGCACACGCCATGGTTACAGAGCGCGTGCTTCACCTTGCGTCCTTTGGTCCGTCGTTCAACATCCATCAATTGTTCTTCCACGCCCATGGATGAATGACACAGTCCGCTATGATAGCTGCAGTCATTTCATCAGTAGAATCAAAGCCTGTTCAGACTGTTTCCAAAGTTTTACACAGAAGGCAGAAGGAGACATTCCAAGAGCACTGTGAGGTCAAGGATGGGATGGTGAGAAGAAATGAGTTTGACTGTATGCACCAGGAGATGTAGAGCTGGACTGGAGGCGATGAAGACTGATCTAGACAGCACTAGCACGAGTGCTAGCATCCGCACTATGCCTCCTATAGCATCACACTCATAGACTGATTGGATTTTGAGTGATAAGTCAGCTCTAAGAGCTAGAGATCAGTGTTCGTTAGAGAACGCCCTAGCGTGACCGAGCCGTTGAGCCTATTGCCAACTTTCGTCCAACCTGGACCACTGGACTGAAAGGGGGGGGGGGGGGGGGGGGGGGGGGGGGGTGGCGCTGACCTCTATTGCAGCTAACCTGGCCTCTGGAACACAATATCGAAGAAACGAATGCAGTAGCTGCAGATCTGGAGGGTGTCCGCACAGCAACAGTCCAAAGGTACCATCAGCAAGTAGGAAGTTCAGAGAAAGTGGAGCGTGCAGGGCCCATCAGTTCGAAGAATACGTGGTGACGGAAGAATCTCCTCCCAGTGCCCCACCACTGAAGAAGCCTGGAAAAACATATTGCACAGAGAAGAGTGGTTGCAGATCGCCGTGGAATACTTGTCCCCAACTGTATGTGAGGGCTATAGATAGGGAAGGCACCCGGCCCTGCAAGCTCCTGAGCCAGGACGGGGTCCCACGTTATTATTGAAACTACAAGTAGCTTCATTCAGCACTCATCTCTCTTCGCCATGGTGCGAATGCTGACTACAAGTTCATGTACAATCGATGCCTTCAGGCAACAGGTCACGTCAGATGGCCAGGGTATAACAATGCAAATGGACTCAAGGATGATCTGGAAGCAACCTCATATGATGTTTTCCCAGGTCAGACCCCTACCCATATGACACACAACGATGTGTCCCTACTTCTTCATATGTTGTGGTAGATGAATGCCTTCTCCTCTCAAGAATCCAACTTACAAATGAAGCCATAAAAAAAAAAGTTCAGATAACCTCACCTGTGAAGAGAGGATCCATTCAAAACTACAAGGCTAGTCCAGTGGCAAGAATGGGAAGTGAAGAAAATGCCTTCGGTCATCCTGTGCCAACAGGTTTCCAGATACTTCTCACCACCCGGCAGCAATCACCCACAGACCGGAGGAGCATCAATGGAAGCTTGCTGCTCCTGCACAATCTCATGTGCACCCGCTACCCCCTCAGTGTTGTGCAGAACGAACATTGTGGACCATCAACAGAGAAACTGGGGACATGGAACCTGGTGAAAATGGAGGCAATGGACATAACTGATAGACTATTGTGGATCGTACAAGAGGCCCAACAGAGCCTTGCACGAGTGAAGGGTAAGAGGACAGCGGCAACACTCACTGAGACTCACTGGTGCAAACTCCCAATTGGAGGCAGTGGGAGTGGCATGGTAGAGAATTGATAATGGATGGCTGCCTTGATGACCTGTCGCAGGTAACAGCTTGATGAAATTGTGCCTGTATGTTGAGTCGGTCCCTAAAATGAATAGGGCATTAATAAAGAGCTTTGTTTATTTTTAAAAGTGGATGTTTGATCAATTGAAAATAAATTGTTATTGAATAATAAAGGTCCATATGTGTGCAGCTGGGGATGGTGACCATACAGTCTCAACACTATGGTTTGCCACTGGAGGTTTAAGCTGTATCCGCACACTATATCCTTACTATTCCCACGAAGCATGGAAAGGCTTAACCAATCTTTTTCAAAAGTTTTGGCCAGACACTTAAGTAAAAAAAATAACAAGTAACTAAGTAGTGTCAAGCAAAGAAACTTTTATTTAACTTTCTTAGGTAACTTTGTGATTTTATCTAAATAAGCAAAACTGAACCAAGCTAAACTGTATATAAGTGTGTTACAAACAAAGATACAACTTTCTTAGATAAACATTTATGACTGTATTAAAATAGCAGAATGAACCAAGTAAGTGTCTTTAGCAAAGATAAAGCCTTAACAAGTAAACAATCAGTCCTTCTGACACTATTATCTTCCATCTAAGTCCAACTCTTGCTGGACAAAAAAAGGGTCATGTTCCATGTGTCTCAGCTGTTAATCAGGCAAGGAGGAGCGTGTGGAGGTGGCCTGTGGCTTTGAGTGCTGTTCTGAGGCACCATTGGGGTGCTTGGCCCGGAGGAACAACAGGTGGTGGTGTTTCAGGAAGCTATCCGAGAGGTACTCAATCCCCATGAGGTTGAGAGGGGCCTTCATCAGAGGCTCTGAAGATGTCAAGGCCCAATACTGATGACAGATTGTCTACTTGAGTGGGCCTGGACTGTGGGGTAGGAGGAAGGAGGACAACTGTAGTGTGGGCTGTCTGCTTTGCAGCTGGGTGAGGAGTCGCACCTGTGGCGTCCGATGGAACCTGGGCCCTGGACTGGAAAGTTCTGCTTCCTGCTGTGGGAAGTCCTGGTAGTTGTAAGCCTTGGTAAGTGTTTGGGCTGTTGAAGAGGCCTGGAAGGGCTGTTTGGACACTCGCCTGGGATGGGGAGCAGACCTGGACTGGGTCAGCGAGACAAGCTTCAGCTGGCCCTTGAGGGTTGTGCAGCCTTAAAAAAAAGTGCTTGATCTGTCTCACGTTCAATACCTTGGTAAATAGCTGGGCCTTCGGCACGGTCCGCTCAGGGTCTGGCTCACGTACGATGATGAAGGTGTCCTCCGGGTCCCGAGGATGCTCTGTCCAAGTTGGCACACCTAGCTGAGAGAGAAAGTTTAATCTCGTGGCTGGTCTTCATCTGTGTCCCTGAATCTCCAACAACACACTGTGAGTCACTGGCCGCCTCCAGTCATGCCCTCTCTGTACCTGCATCCCCGGAAGCTCAGGGCTGGAGGTTGAGGTTTAATGCTCTGCTCTGATGGCTGCTGACTTCTTCCTCCATTTTGTGACAGCAGGGCGTCCACCTTCCACTGGGATCCTCCATAGTTGTACCGGCACTGGGGAGGTGCAGTTGTCGGGGGAGTCATCTGGCTGTTGGGGCCCTCTGAGACACCTGCCTGGACTTGCGATAGCTGGTCTCCTGCTCGGAAAGGGACTTGACTGTCCCTGGTGGGCTGTCCTGGGGAGACGGGGTCATCAGAGGGCCTGTCTCCTCAGCTGGCGGATGCTCAACCCTCCATGGAAACATGCACTTGGCGCATCGATGTTTACATCTCCAGTCAGTGAGCTTGACAGCGTGGCATGCCCGGTTCTCTTTGCGATGTGTAGCTTTGCCATACAAGTTGGCATCGTGCTTCACCATCCCAAGGAGTACCTTCTGGCAGTTGTAATCCCACCGGCTCTCTTGTTCGCTGTCTCTCCACAGCTGTCCTGCTTCTGTATCGATTGAGGTCCCGATACAGTCTGCATGAGCCCTTTCTCCCGAAGTTGTACTACGTTCTCCTCAGCATTCCAGCATCCTCATCCTCATTCGCTTCTCTTGAAAACTGTGTACTCATTCCTCTCTCCCATTCTCCTTCCTTGCCCTCTTCCTCGCTCTGGCAAGGGGCTTGAGCAGCAGGGCCTTCAGGGGCTTGAGCAGCAGGGCACTCAGGGCTTGAAGCAACAGGCTTGGGGCTTTCAGCAGCAGGGCCTTTAAGGGCCTTGAGGCAAACAGGGCCTTCAACAGCAAGGGCTTTGAGGTCTTGGGCCTGGTCCACTCTTAGCAGCAGCAGCAGCAGCGAGCTCTTCAGAGTCAGTGCCAGGGGGTGGTATGCGGGTCTCTGGCCTTCTCACCTTGCCCAGGGCTTGAATCGAAGTAGACACAGGCTTCCTCTTCTTGCCTGACTGACGAAACCCATGGTGTTCTCTGCAAGAAATGTATGTGGCAGCACGTCTTCCCCTGTATGCTTACTGCGTGCGTCGCTGCATCCTTTTAATCTGCGGAGCTGATGCACTTCAACTCCCCGCAAATGCACAGTGAAACGCTTTGCATCCAATATAACATCTCGCGCGTCATCCCCTTTGTTTTCCCTATAGGGGTTCCCGTGATGCATCCACTTCATCCACTATGCATCGCCGCTTCATCCGCTATTGCGTCCGCTTCAAATTCTCCGCCCGGAGACTCCCTAAGGAGGTGTCATCCGCTTCCATCCGATTTCTCCGCTAAAGGCTTCCTATGAACATCCCAATCTGTAAAATCCCCAGAGCTACCACTACTAACCCACGTCCGTTCTTTTCCGTTCTGTTTATGCAAATTTTCACCACTTTTTGGAGCAGATGACAATGGATGGAGCCACCCCAAAAATTTTGCTCAACCGCTGTGTCCTTTATGCATACGTTTTGCATCCGTCAGCCAGTGGGACTGGGCCTTTAGTGCTAGCTTCGTTCCTTCCTTGATTAGTTTCCATTCATTGCTTCTTGTCCTGACTTTAGATGCTTTGGAAATTAAGTTGACCCCTCTTCTTTCTGGAATATTGGAAGACTAATATCATATCTTTCTCTTCATTAAATTAGTGTGTGTAGCTGTTCTGCATGTTTTAGCCTCTGGCCCCATCATCATCTTTATTGCTCTTTTCCAATCCAATAAACAATATTTGAATTTAATTCATTCCATTCTCAACTTCTATGTTTAAATTTTCTTTAATAAAGAGCTGGAATGTACCTTTCTGTTCTTCATCTATTATGTATTTATTAACTTTTCATAGTACTTTACAGCACTCCCTGAGTGGTTTATAAATGTCAACAATCTGGGTTCTCATTTTACCAACTTCGGAAGGATGGAGGGCTGAGTTAACCTGAGCTGGTTGGGATCAAACTACTGGTTTGATGTGCAAAGTTAGTCTGCAATACTGCATTCTAACCATTTTCCACCACAGTTCAGTTAAAACATGGTTCTGCAATCTTGTTTTGGGGTCCACATAACTACACAGAGCCATGGGGCTGACTGGCATCCTGAAAGCCTTCCATGCCAACTTTTAATTCACTTTTATGCTGGTTTTTAATACATCCTTGCCTTTTAAATTTTTCTCCACTGTTTTTATGTTCTGATATTTTATCTACACACTGCACAGAGTCCCCCTGGAGAGGAGATGCTTTTAAAAGTTGATAAATAAATATAAATAAATATCAGTTCTTTCTAACTTTGATCATTGGGTGCAAAGTGGCCTCCTGCTTTTACATATGAGGTGCATGGCCACCACACTTGGGAATGTAATCACAATGGGAAGCAAAATTGTATTTGGGCATGCTATAGAGACTGTAGGTTGGTACAGATTGGTAATTCTGCCTCTCTGCATAGATTGAATTGATGTAAAGTATTGTTTAAATACCAGACTAGGTTGCCATTATTATCTCTCTGAATAGGAATGGATCTCAAGGTTTTCTGGTAGAAGCCTTTTCCATTTTAACTTATTTTTCTTATGGAAAGTGATAAAGACTAAACATTTTATTTTTCTGGGACACTGAATTTAGTGGTGGGATGTTACTGGTTCACACCGGTTCTAACAAACTGGTGCCTAAGAGCAGTCAGCCCTGTCCACTCACCCTGCCTTTTCCTGTGCTTTATTTCTTTGTTTTTGAGCTCAGTTGATTCCCGCAGCAAAGCAGATTGCCACACCTCAGCTGTTTTACTCACCAGTGCTGAATACAAGGTCAGTTGTATATAGTTATGTATGCTGCGCATGCACGAAGCACACTCTCAAAGAACTGGTAGTTAAAAAAAAGGATGAATCCCACCACTGACTGAATTGTAGAGTTTTCCGCATATGTAGCATGATTTTAGCCTGCCTTTGCAATTAAGAGGGAAGAAATGATATTCTGAGAACAATCTCTCTTTTACACACACTCCAATAACAAATTTTCAGAACCACTCCATTTACATAATCCTGTTTATGTTCCATCCAGAAAGCTAAATTACTTCTATCCCCATTAGTCTGTAACTTTCCCTTGCTGTTCCTTTTTGTTGCAATTCCCTTTTTCCTTGTATTGTTTTCTTCCTTCCTACTCTTTATTTGAATCATGAAACTGCCAGTCTGTTTCCATGCCATCCAATTTCCCCCATAAATACAGTGGGGCTCATTTAAAAGCAAGACTTCTTACCTTTTCAATATTTTCTTTCAATCTCTTTTTTCAGAGTAAATGTCCTAGACTTTTCTAGCCTCGTAAAAGCTCTGACTTATTGCCATTTGTTTAACAACTGTTTGAAATTACAGAGGCATTTAAAAAATGACTTACAACCATTACAGCATCCTCATGGTCATATGATCAAAATTTGGGTTGCTTGGCAACTGGTAGGTATTTACAATGCCTGCAGTGTTCCAGGGTCATGTAATCATCATTTGCAACCTTTCCAGGTGACTTCTGACAAGCAAAATAAAGGGGGGAGGGGGCTGGTTTCACTTAATGACTGTGTGATTCAGTTCACAGCTAAGCGATTCACTAAACAAACTTGGCAAACAAAGTCATAAATCGGTGACAACTCATTTAACATTGATTAGCCATGGAAATTCTGATCCCAGTTTTGGTCATAAGTCAAGGACTACCTATATATTCAATAGAATATACATACAGGTAGTCCTTGACATACAACAGTTCATTTAGTGACTGTTCCAAGTTATAACAGTACTGAAAAAAGTGTCTTATGACCATTTTTTGCACTTATGACCATTGCAACATCCCTGGGATCAAAATTCAGATGCTTAGCACCTGGTTCATATTTATGACTGTTGCTGTGTCCCAACATCAGGTGCTCCCCTTTTGCGACCTCTTGATCAGTGAAGTCAATGCGGAATACAGATTCACTTAACAACCATGTTACTAATTTAACAAATGCAATGGTTCACTTAACAATTGGGGCAAGAAAACCGGGGCAAAACTCACTTAACAAATGTCTCACTTAGCAGCATAATTTTTGTGCTCAGTTGTGGTCATAACTCGAGGACTACCTGTATTTCCATGTTGCCTGATTGCCCTTCCATTTACTTTAAAAAAGAGAGCTAAAGAGGAAACCTACATGAAACTTACTTGCAAAGAATCAATGCTAGAGTTTCATAACACAGTTGTTAGGACATAAAAGAAAATTGTACCAGACAGTGATGTGCATGTCAGCTAATGAAGTATGTCTTCTGAATGCCTAACTAGTTGAGGACCTTTGACAGTAGCAATTCAGAAGCAGATTTTAAGCAGCACTAAGAAGAAAAGTGTTATCAGTTCCTGATGATACTATATGGAACATATCCAGATGAGAATTGCAGGGTTTTTAAAAATAACTTACTATGTCCTTGTTTGGTAGCCTTTTCTGAGTACTGCAAAAGCTAGAAAAAAGAAAATACTTATTTAAATAAATAAAACAAGGGAAGTCCAAAACATAATAAATATTCTCATTTAAACATGAAGCCTTGACTGCGCCTGTTCTATTTATTGTATTGCTTAACCCTGTGCATTAGTTACATTCTGACCAGAGGTGATTTTCAATAGGTTCTGACCTGTTCTGGAGAACTGGTAGTGGAAATTTTGAGTAGTTCAGAGCTGGGAAAACCTCTGACTGGCCCCACCCCCATCTATACTCTGCTTCCCGAGTCCCAGCTATTCGGCTGCGTCTTCTTTTGTTGCCCTGAACAGGAGAATGGAGCTGGAAAGCAGGTTATGGGGTGGGGAGGAAATGAGATTTTGCAGTAACCTTCCCCCAGGAGTGGGGTGGGAATGGGGATTTTACAGTATCCTTCCCCTGCCATGCCCACCAAGCCACACCACACCCACAGAACAAAATTTGAATCCCACCACTGATTCTGACCAGTGTTGGTGATAGAAACATTTATAGAACATGATGGTATTTTAAAAGTAATTCCATTGCCACCAAATTCATGTGGGCTTATCTGTATCAACAAGTGTCAACATTAATAAATATATACATTGAAGTAGCTTGAGTATTCACTGCCTGATAATTTACTTCTAAATTTACAATTGCTCTAAAGGCAATTGCAGACAAAATATTTTAGGAACAAGGAATGTGTTGTAATACTTGTAACTTCCTTCCACATGGCTGACTTGTTCAGGTGAGCCAGGCTTCCATACCTTGAGCCCCTCTAGAGTCATGATCACGAATGCCCATTAGTCGAAGTTGTACTTCAGAATAGCAGGGAACCCTGGGGTGGAAAATGTTGAGTCAGAGAATTAACTTCATGTACTTCAAGATTTATTTACTATTACACTTTCAGGTTCTTTAAAGTGACTAGGAGATCTTTAGAAGGAGATTGTGCATCTAAACTTAACAGTGCAATTTTTGGTGTAACAGTGTCTATTCAGGATTCAGACTGGAATCTTCAGGAAAGATTGGGATCTTTCCATTTCTATTTAGAGATATCAAGAATTACACTTCACTTTCAATGAAACTCTTCACTTTTATTTTTCCTGTTTCTGGTGTGAACTCTCATGGAAGTCCCAAAATCACTTTCTTATTCTAATGGTGAAAAACAAATGGGGAGGGAGGAAGGAAGAAAGGAAAGAAGGAGAGACATAAAGCTAAACGGATAGAAAGAGAGGGAGAGGGAGAGAGAAATGGAAGGAAGGAAGGAAGGAAGGAAGGAGTGACATAAAGCCAAACAGATAGAAAGAGAGGGGGAGGGGGAGAGAGGGAGAGAGAAAAGGAAGGAAGGAGAGACATAAAGACAAAGAGAGAGAGAGAGAGAGAGAAAGGCAGACAGAAAGAGGAGAGGAAAAGAGGGAGGGAGGAAAGGAGAGACAATCAGACATAAAGAGGAGAGGAGAAACAAATGGAAGGAAAGAAGGAAGAAAGAAAGAAGGAAGGAAGAAAGAAGGAAGGAAGAAAGAAAGAAAGAAAGAAAGAAAGAAAGAAAGAAAGAAAGAAAGAAAGAAAGAAAGAAAGAAAAAGACTTGTAATGACACAAGCTCTTGCAAATCAAACCTTGCTTCCTCCTTGCCAGACATCTGGTAAGCACCCTTTAGAAATGATGTTTATCAAGCATGTTATAAGCTCCAGTAATTTGGCAAATCTGCAGCTTTCAGCCTAGGGCTTTTGCGTCATAAGAACCTGCTCTATCACCTAACCTTTTTACTGTGCAGCCTGTCAAAAAGAATTTCACCCTTTTTCTCCGTACAAGGGATCAGAGTAGATTTAAAAACAACACCTAAGCTGACCTTTTCTTCATTTCCTTCCAGCCCAGTGTATCTCAGGGAGAAACCCAGATGTTCTTGGCCAGACAAAAGGTACTGTTTCTGAAATAGCAGCCAACCAAGTTGGACTCAAGGGGAAAAAGATGACATCAGAACTTGTTTTGTCTAGTTCATTCCATTACTCGGGAAGGGATGAAAATGTGAAAAATGCGGCAAGAAATCTTAGTTAGCAAGCCTTTCCATAGAGCGAAGAGGGCATCCTAACCAAATCAGTGAATTAATTGACCCCCACAAAGTATCAGCTGGAGAAGGAGAGAGCAGGCCACCAAACAAAGCCATATTCCCCTCCCCCTCCCAATTATTACAGCACTGATCTTTCGGTTCATAAAGTGCCAGTTCAATAAATTGTATTTAAACTCTTTGGTCACTCTGTAATGGTATATCTGAGGTTATCCCATCTATTAATTATGCAAGAAGAACATGTTAATATAATAATTCTGAAGTGAATTTATGCTCTCTGGGAATTCATTTGTTCTTTTACAAATGAACTTTGTCCCTAAAAAACACAGATGTGCTTTATTTGCCATGTAGACTATCTTGTTTAATTAGGCCTGATTTCTGAGGACAAGCAAGGGTTCCCTCTGTGAATTATGATGCTTCCGTGTCATTTCCCTCTAGTACCAGAGTTAAGTGAGGCCAGATCTACCATTAGACACTTTTATTTCTGAAAGTTGATTTGGAGGAAATCTATCTATTTGGAGGAAATACATCTATTAAAAAGGCAGGAAAACATTGGTTATAGGAGCCACAAATTGACTAGCATGTCCCTAATTTTTTTAGGCAGAAGGACTATTTGTGGCCTTTTCAGCTTGGTAATTCTATGTTTACATTTCATTTGACACCTTGACTCTAATGGTAACTTTAGAACTGGCAAGTTTGAAATCAACCATAATACTCTTTCCATAAAATGCCTTATTTGGAGATGATATTGATCATCTTCATCCTCATCCTCCTGTCTTCAACAGGTTCTAGGACAGCTGTTGTCCTAGAAGCTGCCTTCTAGGACAACAGCTGATTGCCCAATCCATCACCCATGGAATTCCCACCATCACCCATGGAAAGATGCTAACTTGCCCTCAACAACCTTTAACAATGGAGCAAGGTTATTTGCCATATTATTATATTTTTATTGCAGAGAAGAGGCATTTCTTTCTCAGGTGTCAGAATAATTCATTCTCAGGTGCCAGAATAATTCATTTACTTTTTGTATAATTGGAGGGATTTAACTAGTTACAAAGTGATTTGGGATGGTCCTCATTATGATTGTTTCTGGTAGTTGTTTCTGTTAAGAACATTGTTTTCTATATTGCCCTGATTTATTGACCAACATATAATTTGATTGGTTGATTTTTATAAACTACCTGACTCTCATCAATTCTGGGACATGTTTCAGATATATTAAGGATAACAATTCTGAGAATCCAATTGACCTTGCTAGTTGAGAATTTTTGAAGTTATCATTCCAATAAATCTAAAAGGCAGAATAGAATAGAATAGAATAGAATAGAATAGAATAGAATAGAATAGAATAGAATAACAAGAGTTGGAAGGGACCATTTAGGTCTTCTAGTCCAACCTTCTTAGGTAGGAAACCCTATACCACTTCAGACAAATGGCTATCCAATCTCTTCTTTAAAACTTCCAGTGTTGAAGCATTCATAACTTCTGGAGTCAAGTTGTTCCACTGATTAATTGTTCTAACTGTCAGGAAATTTCTCCTTAGTTCTAGGTTGCTTCTTTCCTTGATTAGTTTCNCTTGATTAGTTTCCATCCATTGCTTCTTGTCCTGCCTTCAGGTGCTTTGGAGAATAGCTTGACTCCCTCTTCTTTGTGGCAGCCCCTGAGATATTGGAACACTGCAAGTCTTCCTTTTCATCAAACTTTCTTTTCATCATACCCAGTTCCTGCAATCGTTCTTCATATGTTTTAGCCTCCAGTCCCCTAATCATCTTAGTTGCTCTTCTCTGCTCAGAAGAATTGGCAAAGTTATATTTTATCATATAGTATTCTGATAGTTTCTGAAAACAGTTCAAAGACAAGTTATGTAAAATTCCAAATAGAAACCATTGGAGCTTATAAGCCATACTATGGCCAGTTCAGACTCTGATAAAGAAACCAACAAGCCAGTTCCTACTTGTGTTCACTACATGTGGATCTTCAGACAGAAGATATTCTGTCAGGTAATTATGCACACAGTTGCCATCAGTCTTGGAAGATGAGGAGTCTAAGCTGTCATCCCTTCCTGGGTAAGAGCTCACTGTGATGAAAGGAGAGCAGAGTAAAGGCATTCTGCAAGGTTTCTCACAAGAAAGGAAACACATTTCTGAATGAACAACACTAAGGTTGCTTCTATTTAAGAAGTGCAGCATACTCAAGCTTCTCCATTGGCAGCAATTGTTCATTTAACGAGACTCCATGTGCCTTGCAATCTGATTTGAGCTTCAGTTGCAGGACGTGATTTTTCTCCTGAGGGGCGAGGAGGAAGCCTGTCAGCCTTGGAAGCCCTATTTTATTTGGAAGCTTCCAGGCTACCACACTTGGTGCCTGGGAATTTGGGAGGAGGGATTTCACAGTGAGGAAGAAGATTAGACTCCACAACATTCTTTCTCAGACAGTCAAGGACATGTTACCCTGCACCTGGAGAGGAGTGTCTAGAGGAGAGTCTCCAGTTGGAAGGTCAATTTGATTGGGCCATTTGATGGACTGATGGGTGCAAGGGATGGATCTGTTTTCAGTAATGTTTATTAGTTTGGACTTGGCTAGTTGAGGTGTCCTAACAGATTGCTGGTTATGATCCAGGAGTCTCCAAACTTGGCAACTTTAGGACTTATGGACTTCAACTTCCAGAATTCCTCCACCAGCCATGCTGTCTGGAGAATTCTGGGAGTTGAAGTTCACAAGTCTTAAAGTTGCCAAATTTGCCATGCTATAATCTGTAACGTTACTGTTCTCTAAAACATCTATGTCAGGACTGTCAAACTCCCAGCCCGCAGGCCGGATGTGTCACATGCTGACCATACTTATACCCAGTTTAGTGAAGGGAAAATAGTCCCAATACATCATGTGACAATGACATGAGTTTGATACCCCTAATCTGTGTGCCTTCCGTCAGATATTTCTGAACTCAATTATCCCCTATTGATAAGGTATGCTGAGGAGAAGTCAGCAACATTTGGAGAGACTCCTGCGTGTGCTTGAGAAGCTATGTCATCTCATCAATACATTCCATCTCATAGATACACAAGACATTTTGAAATGTTTGTCATTTTATAATTCCTTTCAAATTTACATAGCTTTATTTTAGTGTTGTACATTAAATTTATGGAAGAGTGTGCACTGTTTATGACTCAGTACCAGGATGGGATTCAACCGGCATTATTACTGGTTTGGTTATTACATTTTGTGTCTGCATGCAGGCTTCGCGCACATGCACACCTGACACGTGTGCGCACTATGTATAAAATCTTAAGCTATGCTGCCCGAACAGCTGAAAAGCACTGTGCACAGGTGTGCAGCATTTGAAAAGCTTCTTTTTTCCTGCTTTTTCAACCTCAGCTGTGCCATGCAAAGCAGCTGAGGTTGAAAAAGCAGAAAATAAAGGACAGCTAAAAGCCCAGGTGGGCAGGTGGACCAAACAGCAGCAAACACAGAACCAGTTCGGTGTCTGCTGCTCTTAAGAACTACCGGTTCTGTAGCACTGGGCAGAACTGGTAGCATCCTATCCCTAGCTCAGTATCTCTATGGCTTGTTTTCCATGTGGCCAATCCCATGAAACCAAGGCAATGTTTAGAAAAACCATTCTGGAAAGGAAATAAATTATAACAGAAGAGAATATTTCTACTCAGGTTTGAACTGTGAGGTCTCTGAGCTTGGTTGTTTTCTTGCAATCATTTCATTTCCAATATAGGTAATATTATCAGTGCTAGCTCTGAACATGTTAGCTAATTGGGTAATGAAAATGCAAGAAAATAACAAAGTACTGTCTTACACTGAAATCATAAGCACTTTGAGAAGGTAAAAAAGGAACATGTGTTTGTGTGTGTGTGAGTGTGTGTGTGTATTATTTATTTATGCTTCTTTCCATTTTACATTTCTCCTTTCCATTCGAGGTCACTCAAGGTGACTAACGGTTAAAATAAGATGCAACATTGGAGAATGGTTTTAAAATGTACGAACAATAGTTAAGTGAAAAGACATTGGGCTGACTTCTGACTTCCTTCCTTCCTTTCATTATCTTTTTCCTTCACTGTCAGAAGTTCAGGCTTGATTCAGGTTTGGGAAAATAGAAATGATCACAGAGAGCCAATAAGATCCTCATTCAGCCAACCCAATAATGGATTTTAACAATTAATTTTTGCTGAACAAATTTTTAATTCTTCCTCCTCAATTATTCATAATGAAACCACAACAGACATCTGTTTTGTATAGTATCAAAGCACTGGTAACGAAATATCAAGAGATAACTTGAAGGAAATAATTTCTGATCTTTCCCAAGCAATTATTATGCATAACCCTGATAAATTAAACTTTCAAATTCAGAAAACGCTAGGCCCAGCCATGCTTTGGAGTAACATCAAATGATTACATTCTTCCCAGGTGCTGCTTAAAATACATCTGGCAAAATAAATTGAGAAGCAGATGTTCCTTAATAAGGAGCCAGTCTTTCTCTTGAACATCTGCTGAACAAGCATCTACCAGCTGACTGTGGATCACCCTGGCCCAGAAACCTATTTCATTCCTTTGAAAGTCACACTGTAAAAGAGAATGCAGGGGTTCTTGATACATCAAGGCAAGTTAGGAGTAAAAAAGGATTATGGCTGATCAGAAGCAGAGCCTTCATTGGGCTTGCCCAAAGATTTCAGAATGATACAGAGACACAACCAGGGCTGGGCTGCTGGGGGTTCGCAGGGGTTCGGGAGAGCCCCTAGCTAAGATCCTGTGCAGTTCGGAGATCCCCTAAATCCCATTCCTGGCCGGCCCCGCCCACTCCACTCCTCCCCTCTCAGGAGTCCCCACACGGCCTGTTTTGGATACAGGGTGCATGCAGAGGCTCGGGGAGGGTGAAGAACAGGTCTCCTGGAAGTTTGGAAAGGCCAGAAATGGGCCCGTTTCCAACTTCCAGAGAGCCTCCAGAGCTCAGGGAGGCTGTTTTTGCCCTCCCAGAGGCTTGGGGAAAACCTCTGGGTCCTGGGAAAGGCAAAAACCACCACCTCGCCATGGTGCAGGAGGCTGACTAGGCCACACACACCATGCCATACTTACCCAGCAACCAGGCAGAGAACCTCTTGCTAAAATTTTTGAAGTCCACTCCTGGACACAACAGACCAAACTTCTTCCATCCGGAAAAATGCGAGGTAGACCAGGTTCCAACAGTAAAAGTCTTTATTTCAACAGTTAAGTGAAAATGGAACAGTTTGGCTCTTGCC
>BHFT01043541.1:0-14165 GCA_004320025.1 Laticauda laticaudata | reverse complement strand
TACAACTTCTGGAGGCAAGTTGTTCCACTGATTAATTGTTCTCACTGTCAGGAAATTTCTCCTTAGTTCTAGGTTATTTCTCTCTTTTTTCAGTTTCCACCCATTGCTTCTTTTCCTGCCTTCAGGTGCTTTGGAAAATAAGTTGACTCCCTAATGAACACTGAGAGCAGACTGGCTAAGTAAAAATAGCTGTGTTATTTTTATTTTTATTTTCTTTAGGTTCTTGCAGGATTTTCTCTCTCTTTCCTCTCTCCCCCTCCCCTTTCCTGAATTAGAGGTGATTTTGCAGTGGAAGAAAAAGGGAGATTTCTCATTTCTAGGATGGTAAAAAGAGGAGCATTGTTAGAGGAATGCTTGAACTCTCATGCCCATTGGTTGGCATTTTGTGTCGCATACCTGAGATGAAAGAATATTTTCTTCCTCCCCTAAGCTAAGATTCATTGTGCTTACTTTGCACCTGACAAATAAATATGGATTTGGTTCCTATCATGGAAGAATGGTTGCAGGAGTTGATGGAGTTGGTGGAAATGGCAAAACTGGGGACTTTGATTAAAGAAAAGAACACAAATACTTTTGTTTCCACATGGAAACTGCTTCTGAACTTCGTGCTCGATGTTGAAAGGAATGTAACTTTGACTTTTGGGTTTTACAGATGAGACTGATAGATCCTTAGAGAATTGATTTGTTCATACTTTTATGGAAAAGCAAACAGTTGTGATTTGATGTTAATGCTTTATTTTACTGTAACAGGAAGAGTTGGAAGTCAGTGTTTCTTTTTCTTTCCCCCTTTCCTCTCCCCCCTCACTCTTCTTCTATTTTATAATACTCTGTAATTTAATAAATAAAAAAATAAATGTGGATTGCCAGCTTTAAATCTGGCAACTGAAACCCAGTGACAGCAGAATACCTGACTGAAAAAAATGGGTAAGGTTTGTTAAAAAGCTTTCTAGAAATTAATGAATTCATTAATTAAAATAATGAATGAGTAAACATTCTCTTTTTCTTATATTGGCAAGAAATCAAATGCTGGTGATGAACAACCAATCTTTTTTGAAGGCATTCTTTTTCAAGTAACGCTATCCACGAGTTGGAAAACAAGTCCCATACAGGCAGTTTAGTGTAGTTGTTAAGTGCTGGCTTAGAAACCAGGAGACTGTGAATTCTAGTCCTGCTTTAGACATGAAAGCCAGCTGGGTGACTTGGGGTCATTCATTCACTTTTCCTCAGACCAGCCCATCTCCTAGGATTGCTGTTATGAGGAAAAAGTGGAGGAGGAAGGAGTGTTTGTCACCTTGAGTTACTTTTAAAGTAATAAAGGTGGGATAAAATCAAATAAGTAATAATAATTCTCTGGATGATAAAGGAAACTTTAAAAGTTCACATCTCTCTCTCTCTCTCTCTCTCTCTCTCTCTCTCTCTNCTCTCTCTCTCTCTCTCTCTCTCTCTCTCTCTCTCTCTCTCTCTCTCTCTCTCTCTCTCTCTCTCTCTCTCTCTCTCTCTCTTCTCAAATGGAAATAGATAAAAAATGCCAACCACATCACAAGAACCTATGCATGTCTTTAATAATCCACTGTTTCACCAATTCTAGAAATTAGGGACCTTTTTTCCCCCTTGCACCGCAAAACCATCTCTTTTTTAGGGAGGGTGAAAGAATAAGGAATATCCACAAAGAGTTTGAAGCAAAAATAAGAAAGATGCTTATGGGAATTTAGCCGCCAATCCTCTCTGGGTGCTAACAGTGCACAGCTCATCACATCCTCCTCCTCCTTAACTCTTTTGATGTCATGTGGCTGTTGTGAGAACAGAAACCTCTTTTCTTCCTCATTTTGCATCATTTTCTTGTTTTGGGGTTGTCTGCTTGAGAACATACACAGTAACACACAGTAAATCACTTCCTTTTGGAGTGATTTTGGCTGAAAGAGCATATTTCTTTCTTATAGTGTTCCTTTGAATAATTGCACAATATTTCAGATTCATTTCTCAGATATTTTTTTTCTCGTTAGCTGCTCTCTCATGTTAGAATTTGGCTTCAGCAAAATTTGGATGAAAAGCATTTGGGTGAAAAGATGCAACCCGCTATCCCTAAACTGGAAGAAATGGGAAAGATTTCCATAGACACCAGGTACTTTCCCTTGGTGCTCAGCTAAAATTGGTTGAAACAAATGACATCTTAAACACTGAAAATCAGCAACACGCTGAACGTAATAAGCTTGGCTTCATTAAAATATCAGGTTTGATTTTCTGCTTAATTTAGTGCTGGAGTTGACCAACCTATTCCATAATCTAGCTACTCACTTTTGGAGGCTTCCCCCCCACTAACAGAAAAAGGGATTTCACATTAAAAGAATTCCTGGAGTTGTTTACAGACACAAGAACTCAGAATGCAAAAATTTAAAAATCCAAGGAAACCAATCAAGGAGAGAACCAACTTAGAACCAAGGAGAAATTTCCTGACAGTTAGAACAATTAATCAATGGAACAATTTGTCTCCAGAAGTTGTAAATGCTCCAACACTGCAGATTTTTAAGAAGAGAACTGGACAGCCATTTGTCTGAAATAATATAAGGTTTCCTGCTCGAACAAGGGATTAGACTATAAGATATCCAAGTTCCCCTCCAACTTCTATTCTATTCTATTCTGTTCCGTTCCATTCCGTTCTGTTCTGTTCTGTTCTGTTCTGTTCTGTTTCCTTCCGTTCCCATTCCCATTCCCATTCCTATTCCTATTTATATTTTATGCAAAATTCAACGGGGCTTTAATGGTGTGAAAATGACATCCATAAGAACGGGTTGATGGTGCATTTATTATCACAGTTCTTATAATGAGTACATGTATTTATTTTTCAATTCAGTGGTCTGTTCTACCTGGCACAATAAGCAAACACAAATAATCTCTACTGTAAGCTCTTTGCAATATAAATTTCTACTAAAAAAAAAAAAAAAAAGAGAGACAAACCGCCCCTTGTCAGTATTGTCTGCTTTCAGACAATGACAGAAAAGAAACTTTACAATTTTGATGCACTTGAGAGGAAGTTCCTTTGTTATATAGTTGCTTCAGCTTCGTGTGAATTTGCTGTAATCTCCTCTGTATTTTTTTTTTCTTTTGCAATTATACCATAGCCCCCTCTTTTTTTTTTTTTTTTTGCATTGAGGCAAAGTCTTTTAATGTTGCTTTGCAACAGCCATTTGTTGACCCTGTGGAGATTACAATTCACGACATCATGTGGGGCTGGGGGAGACTGTTGAGTGGGACATAACCATTCCAAGATATTTTCAACTTTAGTACAAAGGACATGAAGCTTTTTCCCTTGACAGGGGAGATTGGAGCGAATGGGAAGGTCTACAAAATAAAAAAAAAATGTTTTATTTAGCTGGCATGATGAATTAATCTGTTCCAGAAAGCGTTGCCCAAGTATTTTAGATACAGTTTCTTAACAGAATAGAACAGAATAGAATGGCATTGCATGGCATGGAATAGTATAGAATAGTAATAGGAATAGAAATAATAGAATAGGAAAAAAAATAGAATAGAACAGAACAGAATAAAAGAGTTGGAAAGGATCTTAGAAGTCATCTAATCCAACGCCCTGGTCAAGCAGGAGATTCTATACCATTTCAGATAAATAGTTGCCCTATCTTTTTTTTTTTGAAAGCCACTAGTGATGGAGCACCCACAGCTTCCAAAAGCAAGTTATTGCTCTCATTGTTAGGAAATTTCTCCTTAGTTTTAGGTTGCTTCTCTCTTCTGTTAGTTTCCATTCATTGTTCTTTGTCCTCCCTTGGAAAATAGTTTGACCTCCTCATCTTTGTAGGAGCCTCTCAAATATTAGAACACTGCTGTCATGTCTTCCCTGGTCCTTCTTTTCATAGACTAGACTCAACCAAGGCAATTATAAAAAACGTGGACTTCAACTCTCAGAATTCTCCAACTATCAGGCTGGGGAATTCTGGGAAATTGAACTCCACCCATCTTTGAGTTGCTAAGGTTGAGAACTGATTACTCTCAAGATATTGTACTATTTTTCTGATGCAATGCTTTATCATCCATGCTGCCCAGAGCAATTCTGCATACATTAGAGGGGATCACCCAATAGGCAAAACTTAAAACCAAAATAGTAGCCTGTTTGATTGTGTTTGTGACTTCTGCGGGGGGTGGGGTGGGGCTGAAATTGTGGCTTTTTATTGCCACAGATCATCTGGAGTCACAGTGTGTGAGTTGGGTGGCCATATAAATTTATTTCATAAACAAACAAATACCAGATGAATAAAATACAACAGCTGATAGCCAAACAAATAAATCTGTTTGTCAATCTTCCAAAGGTGCTTCTTTCAAGAGCCAACTGGACTTTCTTGTTTTTCTTTTGAAGACACTTCACTTCTCATCCTAGAAGCTTCTTCAGCTCTGATGGGATGGTGCAGAATGGAAGGATTTATACTCCTTGCAGACAGCTGGTCATTTGCATCCTTTCAGAGCATCATTGAAGGCCTTGAAGGTTTATCTGTGTCTTCAGAGTCACCTGAATAATGCTCCTGATTCCTGTAGTCTGCCATTTTTCCCCTGGAAATCCATTCCTGCTCCCACTCCAAAGGAGTTCATCTAAGCTAAAAGTCTTTAGAGATTCTCAGTCATCCAGGTCATAGTTGCCGAAATGTGCTTTTTCAGAAGGTAACTGGACTGCCTTGTTTTTAAAAATATTTTTTGCTATACAATTTGGGATGAACACTCTTGGAATGGTGTTGGAGTAGCTTTCTTGCTTTCTTTCTGTCTTTCTGTCTGTCTTTCTTTCTTTCCCTCCTTCCCTCCTTCTTTCTTTCCTTCCTTCCTTCTCTTCTTTTTTCCTCCCTCCCTCCCTTCCTTCCTTCCTTCCTTCCTTCCTTCCTTCCTTCCTTCCTTCCTTCCTTTCTTTCTTTCTTTCTTTCTTTCTTTCTTTCTTTCTTTCTTTCTTTCTTTCTTTCTTTCTTCTTTCCTTATTTTTTTGTAAATAACTCAAGACAATGAACATATCCAACCCCCCTTCCTCCTTCTATTGTCATCCAGCTGGCTTTCATGCTTAAAATGGGATTAGAGGTCACAGTCTCCAAGGTCCCCAAGGCAGCTGTTATCTCTAAGGCTGGACAGCCATAACCACTAGATGGACTCCAGCCACAAGATGATGAGAGCACAAGACATTATCACAGGACACTCCATAAAAGCCCCCAATTGCCTACCAGGCAAAACTGGGTAAAACCACTTTGGCATTGGCTCTCTACATTGGTTGATCAAGTAGTCATGAATCCAAATATGGACTCTGTTTAGGGTCAACACAGGAGCAGATAGTTTCTGGGTTGATCTTAAGCTTGTTTTATCCATTATTTGGGGCTTTCATGGAATACCTGTTCACCATGGGTTGATTACTTCACTGATATATAGATAGATTAGATCGAGACAGACAGACACATAGATGAGATAGAGACAGATAGACAGATGAGAGAGATAGAGACAGGCAGATAGATAAGATAGACAGATTAGATAGAGATAGATAGACAGATAGATTAGATAGAAAGATAGAGACAAACATACATACAGACAGACATATAGTGGTGCTGAAAAAAAATGACTTATGACCTGACACTATTGCTACATCCCCATGGTCATGATCCAGGTGTTTGGCAGCCAATTCACATTTATGAGAAAGTCCTCCAATCACACGATCAGAAACAAATTCCATTAGGGAAGCCAGCAGGAACGGTCACAAGTCATGATTACGTACTGCCTTGTTTAATGACTGCATTAAAAAAAAAGTCATAAAACTGGGTGTGGTCACATGATTCCTCACTTAATGATGGCACCACTTAATCACAAATGTTCTTGTCCTAATTGTGGTTAAGTCCTAAGGCTCCCTATAGTTTTAGGTCGTGTTGAAAAATGCTTCAACTCACCACTAGAGTGCAGGAAGGGACCATAAAAATCTGCCTTCTCCAAAGCCAGAATGAAAGTTTGGAGAAGAGAAGAGAACAAGGGGGGGGGGGAAGGAACAAGGAGGAAAAGGAGTGTTTTATCACAGGTGGGTGGTTTGATTATTGTTTTTTATTTCTTAATTTTCTATATTGCATTCTTGTTGCTTGCAAGCTGCCTAGAGTCGCTGTGAGCAAGTAGGGGGACATATAAATTTCTCAGATAAGCACATTTGCAAGACGCAACTTCACACCAATTAGCCACTTTCATTCTGGCCACAGCAGTTTTGTAGATGTGGCTTCTGTGGTTAGTTGATGGTTCCTACTGTATAACATTCAAAAACAATTGCAGTTTGTTCACCCCTAACAAGGAAGACATGCAAATGAATGACACCCATCTGACTTTATTTTTATGCTTATTTATTTAAAAGCAATCTCTCTCCCTCTCAGCCCAACCCACCTTGCAGGGTTGTTGTTGTGGGAAAAATAGAAGGAGTATGCAGTACAGAAAAAAGAAAGGAAGGAAGGAAAGAAAGAAAGAAAAAGGAAAAAAGAAAAAAGAAAGAAAAAGAAAGAAAAAGAAAAAGAAAGAAAGAAGGAAGGAAGAAAGAAATGAAAGTTTACTTTATTGTCATTGCACCTCGTACAATGAAATTAAATACCATCTTCAGTGTACATTATGACTATGAAAAAAAACAAAAACACACATCCTTCACATGCTATACATTGAATTGAAAAACTCTGATATTGCATTAATATTGCCCAATACAGTAGAATTCAGTAGAGTTACTGTCTTGGGAAAAAATGAAAGAAAGAAAGAAGGAAGGAACGAAGGAAGGAAAGAAGGAAAGGAAAGGAAAGAAAGAAAGAAAGTGAGCAAGCATTGGTGAAGTCACCAACAGTCAAGAGCAAGTAATGGAGGATATTTCTTTCATTCAAATTCCTCACCCTGCCCTTTGAATTTATAATAAAGATATGTTATATGCCGGTTCCAAAAAGCTGTGCTAGAATGCCCAGCGTTGTTTAGTTTTTTCAGCTTCAAAGCCAACCAGCTCCCTTGAGAAGACTATCTCCAACTAGTGACAAGGAGGTGTGATGGTGAGAGATCTATCTGAGTTTCTCCTCCCATTGCTTGTCTTGTAGCTCTGATCAGATGGATCATCTCTTGAAGTCCCAGGTGTGATCGTTCGTCCTTCTCATTTCAGAGAATTGCCTTCCTCCACAAGGATGATCTTTATTCTCTTCTTCCTCTTGGGTCAGTCAACTTGGAGATCTTCTAGCCCCTGCTTAAAGCAGGAAACCTTATACCATTTCGGGCAAATGGTTGCCCAATCTCTTGTTAGGCTTGGAGCCAGATTGCTCTTCAGCCACTGGGTGATTTTGGGAAAGTCTTTGTCCCTTACCCTGACTTATCTCTCAGAATTATTTTTCTCGGGTGGGCGAGAGGGCATAAATAGATCTTGTAGCACACTGGTCCCAAATTTTCACAAACTGATGCTGAGGAGGTTGAAGAAATAAAAATATTGATCTTCTCTTCACTCGCAGAGGTTCTTCATCTTGCCTGCAGTCAGGTCTTTCAACCCGAGCAACTGATCTTCAGGGAAAAAGAAGAGATTGTGCTGAAGTGCACTTACAACATCACTGTCATTAACAACATGTTTTGGTACAAACAAACTGGAAGAGTCCTAGCATTTCTGGGATCCAACTACAATGGAAAATCTGATCTTCCTGATGGGTTTACGATGAACGTGGAGCAAAAATCCCGTTTGAGCAAACTTATGAGAGGCATAGCAAGGCTGAAAGATGCTGGTGTGTACTTCTGTGCTGTGAGAGACACAGTGGCAGGAAGCAAGCTGGCCTCAGTCCAAAAACGTAATTTAGAAAAAAAAAAAAAAGAAAGATTATAGCTTGTCTGCAAACTCACCAGGGTGGGGAAAAGTTGGGGTGGCAAAGAGGACTTCTATAGGAGATTTCTCATGGGATCCCCCCACCCCCCAGTTGTGAATTTGTATAGGTGCTAAGTTTCTCTTAGAGTTTGATGTTGGGGATAAAATACATTCTGAGAGGGTTTTATGTTAATGGAGAGTGAATTTTAAGATTGGGTGGGGGTGGGTGGAGAGTTGTTTGTGGAGAGGAAGAAACACTGTCATTTAGGGAAGTGCTTAACTGTGGCAACTTCAGGTTGTGTAGATTTCAACACTTGGAATTCTCCAGCCAGTTTGTGTGGACTTCAATTCCCAGAATTTTTCTTTCTTTCTTTCTTTCTTTCTTTCTTTCTTTCTTTCTTTCTTTCTTTCTTTCTTTCTTTCTTTCTTTCTTTCTTTCTTTCTTTTTCTCTTTCTTTCTTTCTTTCTTTCTTTCTTTCTTTCTTTCTTTCTTTTTCACTGCTCAACTTCCAATATCTATTTTTTAAAATGGTCCCTTATTTCTCCTGAGGACTGCCAAAAAACCCCATCATTGCATTTTACATTCTTAAGAAGGAATTTGTGATTTATCACTGTGCTTTTCTAACTTGACTGCTTCATGAACTGGTCATCAGTTTTCCAGGAATCTGGAGCTGATATGGATGAAACCTTGTTGTCAGTACCTTGTCTCCCCTAGATGGAAAAACCATGATGCCTGGGATGAATTTCTGCCTGGAGATCTCTGCTACCTTCTTCAGAAGATGCCCTGGTTGATTTATGGGTAGTGCCAGGACTTCTATGTAACATGGTAAGTATGCCATAAGTGGAATGGAAGGAACATCTTTAAAGATCGCAAGACCTCCATCACTACCCACATATCATTAGGTAACCCTCCCAGAAGGTTACAGTTTTTTTCCAAACAACTGATATAACACTGATAAGTTTACTCATGAGATAAGATGGCTGGGATTTCTCCAGGCTCCCCATAGAGAGATACAGAAACTAAATAGAGCTTTTCCCAAGACAAAGGTTCTTAAAGTTTTTTAAAACTTAAAAGCACATTTCCAGTAAAGCTGAATTGATCTAATGTCTAATGCAGATTATTTTTAATGGAAATATATACCTGTGTCCTATCTATCAAGAAATATCAGTTTGCAGTTCAACGTACTGGTAGAAAAAGGAATCAAACCAAGGAAATTTGCCACCATGTATTAATTTTAATTTTTTTAAAAATCAATGCAAGGTGAGAACCAGCTTCTTATATTTTCCTGTAGTTTTAGCATCTTCACCTTTTTGTCAAGGCTTTCTTATGAGAAGGGCTTTGTTTTTCTGGTACTGTTAATAAAGTCTTTCTTTCTTTCTCTCCCTCCCTCCCTCTCTCTCTCTCTGTGTATCTGTCTCTCTGTCTCTGTGTTTCATCTCTCTCTCTCTCTCTCTCTCTGTCTCCCTCTGCTTTCCTCTATTTCTCTCTCTGTCTCTGCCTCTCTGCCTCTCTCTCTCTCTCTGTTTATGTACTGAAGTCTTTCTCAGGCCTAGAAACTCATTTTTGGATGTAGAAAAATAGAAAACAGCAGAAAAAAAGCCTGCGGGTATATTGAATCTGCCCTTTGGATTTATTTAATTTTTTCATTTTCCATTTTAATTTTTGTCAGATGATGGACATGTGTTTATCCCAAGCACATTTAAACTCAGTTACTGAACAAGGAGCCACTATCTCTGCTGGAAGTTGGTTCCAAGCTTCTACTACTCTTTCAGTGAAGAAATGCTTTCTAACATTAGTTTTGAACTTTCCTCTTGTCAGTTTGAAGTTAGGCCCTAGGTTCTTGATTTTTGCTTAATATTGAAAATACTAGATAGGTCCCATTCCCCAAGGTGATTTTGATGAACTAAAAGTGTAAGGAGATCTTTTGTCTGAGATGCAGAAAAGACTTGAAAGAAGCCAATAAAATAAGAAATAAAAAGAGCAAGAAGGAGAGAAATTGTCTTTTGTTCTGTTACCAGAGATTCCACTTCAACAGGGTTCCCCCTTGAAAGAGTCTTGATAGCAACAAAGATCTGGGCTCCAGAGGTTAAGAAAGTTCTCCAGATCTTCCTCTGGAAAGAAAGAGACAGTGAAGGAGGCTAAGAATGGAAGCATCCAGGAATCAACAGTTTACCAAAAGAGACTTCCATCTCTCTGGTCATTAAGTCACTGGTACTATCTATGGAGATTCTCAGTCATCCAGGTCATGGATGTCCCAAAAATGCTTTTTCCAAGTCCAGCTGCCTTTCAGAAAAAGCAAGTCAGTAGGAAATGAAATGGGATTTGGAGGACAAAAGTAAAAATAAGGTTGAATGTCCTTATGTGTTTTCTTATATTTGCAGGAAGGGACAAAATATAATGTCCAACTATACAGTCATTCTGGAATTCATTCTCCTGGGGATTCCCAAGACCGAAGGCCTGCAGAACATCTTGTTTGTGGTCTTCTTGTCCTTCTATCTTCTCACTTTAACTGGCAACCTACTCATCCTCACAGCTGTCATTTCCGATGCCCGCCTTTATACACCCATGTACTGGTTTCTCTGCAACCTCTCGGTGGTTGTTCTTGGCTTCTCCTCCATCAGCACCCCAAAGTTCTTGGCCAACCTTTGGTCAGGGAGCTGCACCATTTCTCTGGGTGGCTGCACGTGCCAGGTGTTCTTCTACCATTTCTTAGGAAGCACCGAATGCCTTCTCTACACCGTCATGGTTTATGACCATTACGCGGCCATCTGTCACCCACTGTGTTCAGTTCGGAAATAAGTTGCACAAGACCGGGTTCCAACATCAACTCTTTTGTTTAATTCAGTAAAGCAATGGTAACGGAACAAGAGCCCAAGCTACGGCAGCCCTTTTTATAGCGGCTTGCTCGCGACTTGTGGCCAATGACACTACTTTAAGTGTTCTTGCCATCAGGCGGGCCAATCGGATTAGTTTTCTAATAGCCAATCTGAGAACGGCCTTTTCAGCCAATCAGAATAGGGAACTTGGAGCCCACCAAGTTCCATACCCAATACACTGTGGTACTCCATCATCATGAATTGGAAAGTTTATGCCCAACTGGCAGCTGGTACTTGGTTCACCAGCTCCTTCCATGCCACTATCTTGACAAGTTTAACTTTCACCCTACTCTACTGCCAGTCTAATGAGGTAGACTATTTCCTGTGTGATATTTTCCCTGTGGTCAAGTTGGCTTGTGCGGACACCTACATCATTTAAACAGTGAGCTTCACCAACATTGGGGTAGTGCCCAATGGCTTCCTTTTTTCTTAACCTCACCTCTTATGTTAGGATTTCAATTTCCATACTGAAGATGCAGTCCGCGGAAAGCTGGTGGAAGGCAGCCTCCACTTGTGCATCACATCTAACAATGGTTTGTTTCTTCTTTGGACCTTGTGCTCTTCTCTACACCCAGCCTTCTCTTAGTGACATTCTAGCCACCCCTATCCAGATTTTCTGCAATGTTGTCCCACTTATGTTAATTTTGGGCTCGACACTGTGAAGTGGTATATAAGTCTAAGTGCTATTACTATTGTAGCTCATTATGGCATGTTCAGGGCACGTTGTGGTTCCAGTCCAAATGTAGAACACTTAGCTCTTGTATGCGATGTTATAAAATTAAGCTATAAAGAATTTGTATTTATTTATTTAAGACAATTTGTATGGCTGCCCAACTCACTCACAGGGACTGTGATGACCCAGCACTAGGCACAAAGGCAACATAGTTAAATAAGCAGGAAGAGTCCCTTTAATATCTCCAACTTCGCCCCCAATGTCCAGGTTACCTTTGGCTGGAGAAAAAACTCTCCCAAGAACAGTCTTTAATTGGAGGAAATTCAGTCCAAAAACAAAGTATATACAAACTGTAAATAAAAATCCACACAAACTATGCTGCAGCAATTAATTTGACAGGGCAGGATAAGGAATTGCAGACTTGAAAGGTCAACAAAACAAACATAGTTCAGAAGATGCCAGGAACCCAAATAAACCTCGACAATAACAGATAACTCATGATTTGCTTCCAACAACTTTGCTATGTGTAGCTTCCCTTTTTAAACACTGTGTTTCCAGCTGCAGCTAATGAAGTGAATCAGGGCCCTTTCCTTCCCCATAAGCCATGCAACTCATGTTGTTCCTTTCTCTGTTCCTTCCTGCATGCCCTAGGATGAAGAGGGGGTGGCGCTGAGTCTTCCTCCGAATTTCCTCTTCCTTGTTCTATCTCTTCTCTGCTCTGCCCAGCTGGACTTTGCTCTTCCCCAGTTTTTTCCACAGCCAACAGTCCATCAGCTGCTCGACCAGTCCGTCAGCTGCTCGACCTCCCCCTCAGAATCAGATTCTGACAGGGGCATGACAGAGGCTCTGAGTGGCTTATAAGGATAAAAACCCTATACAAAAAGCAATAACATCGCCACCTTCCTGGTGACCACGACCAGATAAGCCACTCGATGGGCTTCATATCACTCTAGGGTGATATGATTCTGTTGGCAGAATCATGTCTTTAAGGTTTGGAGTAAAAGTATCAAAACAGAGGTCAATCTGAACTATACAGGAATGATGTTCCACAGAAAGGGAGCCACCACAGAGTAGGCCCATGTTTTGGGTCCTGATACATGAACCTCCTTTAGGAGAGAGGACACAAATATTCCCTGTCTCCCCAGTCTGGTGGATTGGGTTGCTATTCCTTTAGGTCTAAATATGAGAAGTATGGAAAACAAACCACAGTGGTAAAGGGAAATTATGAATTCATGTGTTATTAGTCATGAGGACCTCATACAAAACTTCTTAACAATATTCTAAAATAATATTATAAAACATTTTCATCATTTTTGTAGTCTGAGTCCAATTAGGTGGAGCAGCTATCTGTTTTTATTGCTTTTAACTAAAATTGCACAATGCAAAGATTGGGAAATTGTGCCATTGTTTTGAAAAAATCATTTAATTTTTTTAAAAAGCAGTACATTAATAGAATGTATCAGTGGTTTTTTTTTTTTACTACCAGTTCTGTGGGTATGGCTTGGTGGGTGTGGTTTGGTGGGCATGGCAGGAGAAGGTTACTGTAAAACCCTGATTCCTTCCCCACCCCACTAACCTGCTTTCCAGTTCTGTTCTCCTTTGCAGGGCAACAAAAGAAGACCCAGCTGATCATCTGGGACTTGAGAGGCAGAGAATAGATGGGGGTGGGGCCAGTCAGAAGTAGCATTTGCCAAATCTCCAAACTACTCAAAGTTTCTGCTGTCAGTTCTCCAGAATGGTCAGAACCTGCTGAATACCACCTCTGAAATGTATGAGTTGCAATAGCAACTACTTTTCTACTTTTCATCTAGAATTCTACTAAATGGTAACTTTACTGTAGTGCCAAATAATTTTTGATGAGAAATTAATAAGATATTATATAGAATGGTGCAGTGGCCTAGAGGTGAAGCTCTCACCTCACAATCAGGAGGCTGTGAGTTCGATCCTAGGTCGATATTTCTCTCTCTGGGCACATTGAGAATATATATGAATATAACTCCGCATTGGCAACAGGAAGGGCATCCGGCCAGTAAACACTCAGCTCCATTTAGTTGCCCAGACTCCAACCTGTAAGGGATTTATGGGGTCATTAAAAGGAGATAAATAAGATGTTATATCCTTCTCTGTCTTTTTTCCTATGCAAAAAGTCATTCTTGCATTAAAATTACTTTTCATAGTTCAACAGTGAAGTTCTCCAGTTGTGGATCCTTATGTATCAAAAATTGTCCCTAGCACATACTCAAGGAAATGCCAGCAAGAAATATATTTATTCCTGCACTTGCAGAAGTACTAAATTTTGTCTTTATGTGTTTGTGTGTACGTGTAAACCTTAAAATTAGGAAGGAGAGAACCAAAATATTTTAAAAAGCATGTTCAGTGGGTACAAAATTGAACATGGAGTGAGGTCAGGGGAAGAATTTAGAAAAATTTAGAAAAATAGAATAGAGTTTTCTACAAAGGAGCTGAAGTTAATTCACCTGATTTTGAAATTCTGTTAAGTTGAATTAGTTGGTTTTTCTTTCTGTCTTCCACAAGGGACCTATAAATACCTATTAAGATGAAGATTTCAAAAGAGACAAATCATCTTAGAAAATTAATACTCCTCCTTCTCCCCCTCCTCCTCTCTTTTCCTCCCCTCCAGTGGTGGAATTCAAATAATTCAACAACCAGTTCTCTGCCCTAATGACCAGTAGAGTAGGCATGGCTGGCTGGTCATGTGACTGGGTGGGTGTGGCCAACTTGACGATACTTAAGCCCCTGTCACATAGCACCAACGGATGGAAAGAGGATGTAAAA
>BHFT01043540.1:1705-15158 GCA_004320025.1 Laticauda laticaudata | reverse complement strand
CCATATGGAGCACTTAGGATCAAAAAGGTCCTGGCACTGCAGACAAATCATTTTTCCCCATTTTGCTCCAAGAATCAGGAGGGGGGAGCAGCCTTTTGCCAGCTCTAGTTTTCTGACAGAGTCAGAGCACTGTTTAATTTGCCCAGCAAGCCTGAATGAAGAAATTGGAAGAACAGCATTCCTCCACATGGCTGGATTATTCNCTGTTTAATTTGCCCAGCAAGCCTGAATGAAGAAATGGGAAGAACAGCATTCCTCCACATGGCTGGATTATTCTTTTGCCCAATTTAATGAGAACTCTGTAGGTCGTGCTCTCCGAGATTTAGTTTTCACGACTTCTGGTCTGCCAAATATTTCTCAAAGCTGACTGCAGTTCAGGCACTTCAATGATTTGGACGTTTTAAAATGGGCTTGTTTAATCTGAGGCTGCAGGAGCGATAGATATGCCATCCCCGGGACTTTAGACAGAGTCCTTGGAGCGCTTCAATTAATGGGGCCAAATTGAAATTTGCAATGAGGCGANGATAGATATGCCATCCCCGGGACTTTAGACAGAGTCCTTGGAGCGCTTCAATTAATGGGGCCAAATTGAAATTTGCAATGAGGCGAAAAGATTGAACTGATTTTGTTGTGTGCCATCGCATGAGTTGTTGCGTCTCAGTGACCACGTAGGTAAAGAGTTTCTGAATGAGGATGGAACCCAACCTGTTTCTTTCGATCTGTCAAAGTTCAACCCATCACAGTACATAAATCAGGGGTGTCAAACTCGATTTCATTGAGGGCTACATCAGGGTTGTGTCCAGAGGTGGCTTTCAGCCAGTTCTGACCAGTTCTGGAGTACCAGTAGCAGAAATGTCGAGTAGTTCGGAGAACCAGCCAATGCCACCTCTGACTGGCCTTGCCAACCCCATCCATTCTCTGCCTCCCATTGAGTCCCATCTGATTGGCTGGGTCTTATTTGGTTGCCCTGCCCAGGAGAACGGAGCTGGAAAGCAGGTTAGTGGGGGGGGGAGGGTATGGTGGGTATGGCCAGAGGCATGGCCAGCTCTATGTCACTCATGTCAGGGGCAGCTGTGGGGGCCAAGTGCTAAGGTAAGACTTCCCTGAGACTCTTCCTCACTCTCATTATAATCTTCCTTCCTTCCATTCTTTTTCCTTCCCTCTTCATTCTCCCTTCTTCTTCCTTTCCCTCTTTCCTTATTTTCCCTTCCTTGCGCTCCTCCCTTCTTTTTCTTTGTCTTTCCTCTTCCCCTTTCTCCTCTCCTGTCCCTTCTTGCATGCCCTAATGCAAAAGGGGAAACATGGAGATGGCCTGTGTGCTCCTTTTGTGGCCAGAGTGTGGCTTGATTGCATACCAACCGCCACCACCACTCCTGCATGTTTGATTGGGATCCTCCCAGAGTTGGGAATCTATATAAATGTTTCAAATCAATCAATCAATGTCAACCCTGAACTGCAGGGAATATTGCCGGCTCTCAATCTGCCAGCCGGCTAGACCTTTTCAGATCATTGGTCTGGCTTTGGTTGAGGTGTCAAGTGGGAACTGGAGTTCCCAGGCTGAGTCTTGGAGCTTTCTGGGCCCAGACTCTCTTTCCCAGCCCAACCTGTCCGTCCACAAGAGTCTTGCTAGGGTGACCCAAAAGTGGTTTTTTTTCAGGAGGCAACTGGACTTTCTTGTTTTTCTTTGCAGACATTTTGCTTCTCATCCAAGAAGCTTCTTCAGCTCTGACTTGATGGCGGGGAATGGAAGGATTTATATTCCTTGCAGACAGCTGGTCATTTGCATCCTTTTATAGGGTAGTTGAGGTTACTTGGAGGCTTATCTGTGTCCTCAGGGTCGCCTGAGTGGTGCCCCTGGTTCCCATAATCTGCAATTTTTCCTCTGGAAATCCACTCCTACCCCCACACCATTCCAAGGGTGTTAATCCCAAATTGTATAGCTAAAAGTCTGTAGAGATTCTCAGTCATGGTTGTCCCAAAGGTGCTTTTTTCAAGAAGCAACTGGACTTACTGTTTTTTCTTTTGAAGACGTTTCGCTTCTCATCCAAGAAGCTTCTTCAGCTCTTAGCTGGATGGTGGGGAATGGGATGATTTACACTCCTTGCAAACAGCTGATCATTTACATTCTTTTAGAAGGTCCTTGAGGCCACTTGAGGGTTTATTTGTGTCCTCAGGGTTTGGAGCCTTCTTGGCTGCATGATGTTTTCTGTCCTGTGTAGATATAAACCTTTCTTTCTGGGGCAAAATGATGTGGAGTCCAGTGGTGCTACAGAACTGATGACCACCTGAGGAAACATTGATGTGGTAGGTGCCCCAAAGCCAGGGCAGGGTTATGCCTGCAAAAGTAAAACTGAGGCAGCCAAGAGAAGGCTTAGATTTTGCTCATTCGGACGTAGGGCAGTTCTGTCCACCTTCCTGGCCCACCGTGCCCTGCTGTCTATTAATCCAAGCCCAGAGAGCTTTCCTCAAGCCTGGCCTATTTATATCTAACTATATGAGTCATATGTCCAGCCCCCCCCCTTTCCCCCAAGTGCAGTTTGTATCTGCATGTTGTGTGTGTGTGTGTGGAGGGGTGTTGCTTTGCTTCATCATTTTCCTTTGTATTTGATGTCTTCAACCCTTGCCAGAATCTCCTGGCAAGAGGGCAGCTATGTAAATTCAACCCAAAGATAAATAAATATACATTTCAGGGTTCTATTCTTACTGCATTTAATTCCTTGGCAAGGCAGCTATTTCCTCTGCATTTATCCTCTCTTTCCCGAGTGAAAGATTTACTTCTCTGACGTCCTGAATGGGGCTTTGGAAGGAGGTTCTGCATGCTGGCAGCCGAGGAAGGGTTTCTCTCTACACACTACCACTTCCCCCACTGAATATGAAAGCAGGTACTTTGGGGCCTTTCAAACTTTGTCCGAATTCCCACAACATACTAACTAGACCAGGGGTCTCCAACCTTGGAGTGCTGGCTGGGGAATTCTGGGAGTTGAAGTCCACAAGTCTTAAAGTTGCCAAGGTTGGAGACCCCTGAACTCGACTACACTTTCTAGTTCAGCATGCTGTGGGATCCAGCCATTATCCTAGAATTGTACAGGGATCTTAGAGGTCATCTAATTCAACCCCTTTTTATCGGTTACCTTAGCGCACTTATAGATCATCACATTATGCCATCATAGTCCCATTTGGAATGAAATTAATCGTTGTGGGGGGGCTGTCAGGCGGAGCTCCATTCAAAATCCAGGAAAGAAATACTTAAGACTCTTTAGTTTAGAGAAAAGATATCTTTTACTGAAAGTGCAAGTGGTAAGCAACCAGAAGAATTCTGAATCGAAGAAATTAGGTTGGCGCACTTCACAATATACAAAGTGATGGAAAATGTTCCCACCCCCATGGTTCAGCATGAAACTTCCCAATTAAGAAGTTTGAATAGATCTGTGGGCATCTTCAGCGTGATGATGAGGCCTCTTGTCGTTACCTTGGCATACTTTGATAACGGGTTGTCAGGTTGTGCCAGAGAAAAAGAAAGCTAAGCGAGAACAAGAACCGAACTCTATTTCTATGCTCCCCCCCAATTCTACACAACAAGAAGAATGTAACACCCTCCAGCTCACTTCCAGACTTATTCTCTACTCCCTTCCCCCCGTGACTTATGGCAGCTGAAAATCCCTAAGCGATAGTAGAAAGATCTTGAACGGCTGACAGGGGCCTTCGGAAATTATCCGAATTGCTGAAATGGCTGTTTTCAGCCTTGTGGGGCTGCCAGAGGCTTCCTCGATTCTGGAAGGGCAAAACCGCCACTCAAACAGCCAAAATACGGGAGGCACGCACCGTGGCAGTAGCAGGTAAGGTCAGGGGTGGGATCCCAAAGTTTTAACAAACCGGTCTGTGGCAGTGGCTAAGGTTGGTGGTGTGGTTTTGGTGGTCAATGTTATTGGCCTGGGTTATGGCCAACCTCAATATCATCCACATCGAGACATGCATCTCCTCGCCTGGCCTCTCAATGACTGTGGGATGCTGCAACAGTTCGTAAGTGTTGGAAAAACGGTCCATAAAGTCATTTTTTCAGTGCCGCATTGTAACTTTGAATGGTCTCCAACACAAGCAAGTACCACAAAGGAAGGAAAAAAAACTCCAGAGAAATTCCAGAGAAGAGAGTCTAGTCCTGCCAAGAATGTAATAAGGATTAACAGAGAGGCAGTTTCTGTAAGCAACACCAGAATGTTTCCTTCCTGCCTTCCATACAGGATTAGCCCAGTAATTTCTTCTAACAACCAATTCTCCGAACTGCTTAGAATGTTAACAACTGGTTCTAGTGAATAGGTGTGAACTGGTTTCTACTGGTTACCCACCCCTGGGTAAGGGGGAGGGGTACTGCATGTGCAGTGGAGTGGGCCGCATTGTATTGTGGGTGCCGGCGTGCACACGTTTTAGACACACCACAACAAAAAGGTTCACCATCACTGATCTACTGTAGTATCTTCCTGTTTGTCTCTTCATTTCGCGAGATCGTTGTGGGATTTTTCATGCGGTTTGTTTCTTCATGTCAGACGCATCACAATTAAAAAGCATACTTTATGACATACATTTTTAAAATATAAAATACAGGATTCAAATATGTACATATGAAATGAATCTTGTCCAGAAACTAGCAACATTAATTAAATTCTGTTGCACTGCCAGGACATCCTTAAGTATATACTGATTGGGACACAAAGGGCAGGTATTGCATACCATATGTGTGGTTGTCTGGATATCACCACAATTGCAATGAGTAAAAGTCATCAGATAGTCCATTTGTGCAAAATGTCTCTGATCTTGTCGTACCCTTGTGCTGTCTATTCAACAATTTCCATACTTCTCAGCAATGGTGGAATTCTACTGGTTCAGCCCGGTTCGCCTGAACCAGTTGCAAAAATTCTTACCAGTTCAGCTGACCCGGCAGTAAAAAAAAGCCTCCGACCTGCACTACTATTACTATTAATCTTCTCATCACTCCTTATCAACCATCCTCTCCCACTTGTGACTGTATGACTGTAACTTTGTCGCTTGTATCCTTAATATAAAGACTGTTTCCTAGTATGATTTGATCGCTTATTGTACCCTATGGCTATCATCAAGTGTTGTGCCTGATGATTCTTGACTCTTGACGAATGTGTCTTTTCTTTCATGTACACTGAGAGCATTTGCACCAAAGACAAATTCCTTGTGTGTCCAATCATACTTGGCCAATAAAAAAGAATTCTAATTCTAATTCTGTGAGGAGAAAGAAGAGAAAAGCGCAGGATTGGCCCTCCCACTTGCCCCTGCGCTTTTCTCTTCTTTCTCCTCTCAGCTGATTGGCAAGGCAGAGCCTCAGCTGGTGTGGCCACCAAACGGATAGTGGAACAGGTAGGATCACACTGCTGCTGCTTCCCAGCTTTTGTCAGATCCAGGGACCGGCTTCTCCATTGGTTCCATCCAGTGTTGTTTAATGTGGTAGCAGGAATGTTAAATTTATTGCATCCGCCTTAGGATGCTGCAGTCCTTTGTAAAGCTTTCTGTGCATGGATCAAAGGGGGAGGAGGGTTTGAAAAGGAAATTGAGCTGAAGGACCCCTCAAGCCCCCAAGATAGCTTGTCAGAGGGGAGGCTGCCCACCAGCGACCTCATTCCTTGTGCAGGGTAGCCTATCATGACTTCTGACCTGCTTTTTTCTGGGATAAAGGCAGCTGTGGTGGGTCTCCAGGAGCAGCCCTTGCACAAGGGAAAAATGCTGTATCCAAGGCCACCTTTGAGACTTTCAAGAAGAGATTGGACTGCCATTTGTCAGAAATGGTGTAGGGTCTCCTGCTTGGGCAGGGGGTTGGACNTCAAGAAGAGATTGGACTGCCATTTGTCAGAAATGGTGTAGGGTCTCCCGCTTGGGCGGGGGGTTGGACTAGATCACCTACAAGGTCCTTTCCAACTCTGATTATCTGTTATCTGTTTCTTTAGCTGTCTTGGTTTCCCTCCCTCTTTGAATTCCTTTCATCAAAACATCCTTTTACATACACGTACAACATAAAGCCCATGATGAACATCGGTCTACAAAACAAGAGAGGAGCGAATCATGCAAATAACATTATTATATTGTGCACCCACTGTAACTTCCCTGAGGGATCCTCACAACAACCTTAGGGAGTAGGCCAGTCTGATGAGCACCATGTCTTGGATAGGAGGATGAAATTCAGGAAGGGTGCGGGGTGGGGCCAAAGGTAACCAGCTGCCCAGAGGAAATGCTGGCAATCCATCTGAAAGGTGATGGTGAAAAGGGAATAAACCCTGAAATGTAGGGAGTCTTGGGGTGCTGACCGTCCTTTGAGTGCAAAGAACAGCAACAAAGATGATGAGGGGACTGGAGGCTAAAACATATGAAGAACGGCTGTAGGAACTGGGCCTGGCTAGTCTGATGAAAAGAAGAATTAGGGGTGACATGATAGCAGGGTTCCAATATCTCAGGAGCTGCCCAAAAGAAGAGGGAGTCAAGCTATTCTCCAAAGCACCTGAAGGGCAGGACAAGAAGCAATGAGTGGATACTAATCAAGGAGAGAAACAACCCAGAACTAAAGAGGAATTTCCTGATAGTGAGAACAGTTAACCAGTGGAACAACTTGATTCCAGCAGTTGTAAATGCTGCAACCCTGGAAGTTTTTAAAAAGATGTTGGATAACCACTTGTCTGAAGTGGTGCCTAGGCAGGGGGTTGGACTAGAAGACCTCCAAGGTCCCTTCCAACTCTGTTATTCTATTATTATTATTCTAGTGTTAGAAGCTTGGTGTACTTGCTTAGGTAAGTTAGATTCTTTCAAAAATGCATGCTGCACTTCAAAAGCACAATTATATTAATCACAGTGTGTAATGTAACATGTTCTTCAGTGCCCT
This sequence comes from Laticauda laticaudata, assembly GCA_004320025.1. Classification (NCBI taxonomy): domain Eukaryota; kingdom Metazoa; phylum Chordata; class Lepidosauria; order Squamata; family Elapidae; genus Laticauda; species Laticauda laticaudata. The sequence goes on along the minus strand of BHFT01043540.1, from coordinate 8,266 downwards.
TAGATGGGTGAGAATTCACCTTGTTGCAGATTTGGGGGAAGCATTTGGCATGAGGGCTTTGCCAGCCTGCCAAGTGGGTCACAGGAGCCACCCTGCCTTTTCCTCTCCCCCCAACCCTTGGGGAAACCCTCTTCCCAAGCGCTTGGCTCTTTCCTGGAAGGACGATGTGACTTGCGGGGCAAAGTGGCAGGAAACCGTCTGTTTGCATGCTCGCTCGCTCGCTGGGGGTGTGAAAGAAGAAAGGCCCTTTCTGGCAGCTATTTGGGCTCAGAGGCTGGCAAGTGTTTGCCCACAGCAGACAGCTTGTTTGCTGTCTCTCTGGGTGGCAGATGGCTGCCTTCCTCTCCACTTTTGTGTGTGTTTGTGTTGGTGAGTGTACATTGCTCCAAAGAGTGATGAGACTTCTACAGAAAACTTGCAGAAATCAGCTGTTTGATGGAGCAGGGGAATTTTCTCCTTCCTTCCCTCCCTCCTTTCCTTCCCTTCCTTCCCTCCCTCCCTCCCACCCCGTCTCTCCTTTTCTTCCTTCCTTCCTTCCTTCCTTCCTTCCTTCCTTCCTTCCTTCCTTCCTTCCTTCCTCTCTCCCTCCCTCCCTCTCTCCCTCTCCCTCCAGGAGCTCCCCAATCCCAGCCTATCATTACCCTGTATGTGTGTAGAACATAGAATAATAGAGTTGGAAGGGGCCTTCTGAGGTCTAGTCCAACCCCCTGCTCAAGCAGGAGACCCTATATACCATTTCAGATAAATGATTGTGCAGCCTCTTTTTGAAGGCCTCCAGTGATGCACCCACAACTTCTGAATGCAAATCATTTCATTGGTTGATTGCTCTCACCATTAGGAAATTTCTCATTAGTTCTTAGGTTGCTTAATTTCCATCCATTGTTTCCCATCTTATCTTTTGGTGCTTTGGAAAATAGTTTGACCCGCTAATCTTTGTAGGAAGCCCCTCAAATATCAAGACTGCTACCATGTCTCCCCTGGTCCTTCTTTTCAGACATACCCAGTTCCTGCAATCATTCATCATATGTTTCAGCCTCCAGTGCCTCATCATCTTGGTTGCTCTTCCCTGTACTTTTTCTAGAGTCTCAACATCTTTTTTATAGTGTGGCAACCAAAACTGGATGCAGAATTCCAAGTGTGGCCTTATCAAGGCATTACCTAAAGCGCTACTAACACTTCATGTGATCTTGATTTTATCCCTCGATCAATGCAATCTGGGATTTAATTGCATAAATAAGGAAAGAAATCAAGGAGAGATCCAACCTAGTAGGAAGTAGGAATTTCCTGAAAGTGAGAACAATTGACCAGTGGAATGGCTTGTCTCCAGAAGCTGTGTTTGCTTCATCACTGGAGATTCTCATTCCTCCAGCTCATGTTTGTCCCAAAAGGTGCTTTTTTCAAGAGGCAATTGGACTTTCTTGTTTTTCTTTGCAGACATTTTGCTTCTCATCCAAGAAGGTTCATCATCTCTGACTGGATGGTGGGGAACAGAAGGATTTATACTCCTTGCAGACAGCTGGTCATTTGCATCCTTTTAGACTGTGTATGAATGCAACCCACCATCCAGTCTGAACTGAAGAAGCTTCTTGGATGAGAAGCAAAACATCTTCAAAGAAAAAAAGTCCAGTTGCCTCTTGAAAAAAAGCACCTTTGGGTCATTCATCACTGGAGCTTTTCGAAAAGAGGATGGATATCCATTCGACCAAGATGGTATAAGGCTGTTGCCTTGAGTCAGATGGAGGTTGGACTAGAAGACCTCCAAGGTCCCTTTCAATTCTGTGATTCTGTTAAGATAGCAGGACCGAACTGGCATCCCTGCTTTTAGTCTTCAGATCGGAAGGCTGCCAGCTCCTTCCCTGTCTGGGACAACATTCCCTGCCAGTCGCCACTTGCTGTCAACTTGCCACCTTCTCTTTGGCACCGAGATTTGCTGTGATCATTGAGGAAGGCAACCTGTCTGGATAATAGGCAGTTTGCTTAACTGCCTCCCGAAGGCAGGCCTTTGACTGCAGAGAGAAACCTCCAGCAACAGCAGTTTGCATGGCCAATTATCCCAGGATATTAGCGGGAGGAGAATGATACATCCTGTCTTAGGTTGGATTTGTTGCACTGAATCAAAGGAGGTGTTAAAAAGAAATCGCAGAACTTGTAGCAAAATGGACCAAAATCCCATGACTGAAAAAGAGAACAAAAATTAAAGTCCATCATAGACGTGTGACATAACCAGCATAAATAAATATTGATGTACTCTTAGTTAAGTGGTGAGTGTGAATATGCTGAGCATTTATTGAACTGAGCTTAGCTATGAACTAAGAGCCAGTTTGGTATAGTATTCAGGCGCTGGCCTAGAAACCAGGAGGCAGGGAATTCTAGTCCCACCTAGGCATGAAAGCTGCTGGGTGACTTTGCGCTAGGCCCCCCCCCTCTCTCTCTCTTTCAGCCCAACCCAACTCAAAGGGTTGTTGTTGAGGGGCAAAAGAGAAGGGAGGAGTTTATTAAATTTCTATGCTGTTGCTCTCTCTACCAGGCGACTACGTATTTGAAAAGGTGTGAAAAAATAATAAAAAATCTCTATCAGCCAATTGCAAAAAAATTGATTTAATTGATTCAATTTCTATAGCTGCCCATCTCAAACAATGACTCTGGGAGGTTTATATTTTAAAAATATTATACAATTAAAACAATGAAAACATTTAAAACAATAAAAAAGGAAATGAAATATTTACCCAAAATACAGTAAAAAAAGACAACTTTACTTGGAACTACTTATATCCTGTAATGATACCTTTAGCATATGCCTATCCAAGTCTTTGGGAAAGAATAGATGTACAAAAATGCCAAATCCAGTTGAAACATCTGGCTGATTATGTGACCAACCACAATAATAATATAATAATAATAGTACTACTACTACTAGTAGTAGTAGTAGTAGTTTTAGCCTTCTGCACAATCTTCTCTTTTTTCTTTGGGGAACTGAGACTCACATCTGGCCTCTTCCAGTCTGCTGTTTCTCAGATCAGGCTAATGCTTCTGGGATCCAGGGACAGGCAAAGGTAGAAAATGATACGGCTTAATGGTTCTTTTATGTATAAATGTTTGAAAAGCATTTTTTAAAAAAATCAGCAAGTGTATAGAAGATGGAAGAGGGGCTTTTCTGCTACAGAGAAGCCGAGAAATGATGGAATGCATATTCTTAGCATATGGCATTCCTTTCTGACCCAGCTGGACAAACCAAAGCAGGAAAGATGTTGCCCTAAAGAATGACCATTTCAGAGCAGTTGAAGGGTTTGAAGCAAATTGTTAGGAGTCTGTTCTGCAGGTGTTTGAGATGCAAAAGTCGAGGTGTCTTAGAGGGGACTCTGACCAATGAGCCAGAGCTCACTGTAACAGCATTGCCAAAAAGGCATTAAGAGTTGTAAATCTAATCTTACGAAGCTTCTCCTCCGGAAATATCGAATTGCTAACTAGAGCATACAAAACTTTTGCTAAACCAATACTCGAATGCAGCTATTCCATCTGGAATCCGCACTGCATATTGGACATTAATACAATTGAGCGAGTCCAGAAGTATTTCCCGAGAAGAGAACCACACTCCTCTGCTCGCAACAGAATATCCTCTATCACCAGGCTTGAGATTTTGGGCTTGGACAACCTTGAACTATGCCGCCTACGGTTAGACTTAAGTGTAGCACACAAAATTATCTGCTACAATGTCCTATCAGTCAATGACTACTTCAGCTTCAACCACAACAATACAAGAGCACACAGCAGATACAAACTCAATGTAAACCACTTCAAACTCGATTGCAGAAAGTACAACTTTAGCAACAGAGTGCTCCGTGCCTGGAACTCACTACCTGACTCTGTTGTCACCTGCTCAAACCCCGTACTACTTTAACCTCAAACTATCCACTATTGACCCCATCCCATTCCTAAGAGGTCTGGAAGGGGGCTGAATAAGTGCACCATTGTACCAACCGTCCCTGTCCTATTGTCCCCATTTATTCATACCTACTTCTTGTATTCTTACTCATGTTTATGCTTATATCTATTATTTTGTAAGTTGACAAATAAATTAAGTAAGTAAACAAGTAAATAAATAAATAAATTGAACCCCTTTAAGATGTTTCCTGATATGGCTACTCTTTTTGCTGACACTTTGGGTGGCTTGTCTGATAGATCAGCCAACTGAAGATGGCTTGGAGGGATCTTCTCTTTCATCAAAACTCAAGACTGGAAGCCCCCAACCCTTTTTAACCCAACTGATAAGCATGAAAAAATAGATTGTTCTGAGCAACCCCTCAAGCCTCTGGCATGGCTGCTCTTTGAAAGAAGGAATTTCCTCTTTTTTGTAAAACATTTTTCATTTTTATCTTTACAAACATCTCTTTTAGTGAACCATGTGGTTTCAGGTTTTTAAATTTCCATATAAACATGACCCTAATTACATATTTATTTTTCATATTCAGTTTCTTACCATATCATTACATTTTCCATTTTCTGTACATTTTCACAAATATTCTTATATTTTTCACACTTATTTTATCCATTTTCAATTCATATCTTAATTTATTCAATTTTTCTTTAATTATACTCATATTTTTTATGTCATATCTTTAAATTCTTATTTCTTAATCCATGTTCATTATGCTTTTAAACTTTTATCTGTCATATTTGCAATTTCATCACATACTCTTATTTCATTATTCAATAAATTCTATCTTAGTTTTAGTAATTCCAAACATTTCCCCCTTAATTGCCCATTTGAATGCACCACCCTTTTATGCACCATTCAGTTTGCTCCCCTTTAACTCATATTAAAAATTACCATAATATAATCATCTTAAACACTACATATCATGTCCATTTTAGGTTAGATTCCACATGGCATTCTTTCCTTTATCTTCTAAGCCATTTATTATTTCAAATACATTAATCTTTTCAGCTAATTATAGAAACTGATATTAATCTTTTTAGTACAATTCTCATGAAAGAAGGAATTTCCTAAGCAAGCTTCTCAAAGATGGCTATTTGAAAATGTGTGGACTTCAACTCCCAGATTCCCTAGCTAGCCATGCTACTCCCTGTTTACTAGGACAATGGTGACAAGATGCAGGGAAACCTTGACCTTAAGGCAGGGTTTTTAGTCGAGGATGTGCAGACTTCAACTCCTAGAATTCTCCTTGGGGAATTCTGGAGTGACGTCCAGATATCTTTAGGTTGCCAGAGCTGAAAAATATTGTCCTAAGTCAAGAAATTGCTGCCTCGTTCTAGCTTTGAGAGGTGTTTTAATGACTTGTATACTTACTAGCTGGATACCCATGTGCTTTGCTATGAAACTATGTGGTTGGGCTTAGTTTTGGGAGAGGAAAATAAGGGGGGGGGAAATCTGCCTACCACATCCATCAGTATTGTCCTGTCAGTGTGTGAGAGGGTTGAGGACTGTTTGGAAACTGAAATAGTATTTGTTGTGTGAGCAAGAAGGAGACAGCAAGGAGCCTGGATGTGGCTTAGCTCAACTATTCTGTTCTAAAGCTGCTTGGTGCTGTGAAACTAAAATGGAAACTCCTCTCCTCTGGTTGTGTTTTGCATTTTGGAACAGATTTCTTTTCAGGTGGGGAGGGGAAGTAGAACTCCTTAGCATCAGAGCATGTTAATAATAATATAGGAAATACCGATGCTCTGATGGTCTTTTTGAAAAATCTTTTCTTAGTGAGCACCTAGAAGCCAAGAGGAACCTATGTGCCAAATTTCAAGTTTGTAGGCTTTATGGTTCTGGAGATTTTGTGATGATGCATGAATGGTATTTCACTTTGATTGATAGATAGATAGATAGATAGATAGATAGATAGATAGATAGATAGATAGATAGATAGATAGATAGATAGATAGATATAAACAGGATAGAGATAGATAGATAGATAGATAGATAGATAGATAGACAGACAGATAGATAGATAGATAGATAGATAGATTTTTACTGATGTGATTTGATTCCTATAGCCCACCCATCTCAATATATTCTCGAGAAAATGACAAAGCTTCAATTAAACCCCCCCAAAAAGGCCTTGTCTAACCCATGGCCATCAGATGTCCATTTGGCAGCCAAGCTAATGCAAGGGTCAACCTGGAAATATTATGCCACTTCGCAGAACCTACCTTGCAGGATGGTTGTGAAACTAACCCAGGATTCAGATTGGCTGCGTTCGTAAGACTGCGTTCCTAGATAGAATTAAACCATCTTCCAGTATGTGGGCCGACTGTTGGCATCACACGCTTCTCTCCCACTGCATGCGTGGATGCCGTGTGGCGTGCGTGCGTGGAGTTGGCAGTGCCACTTGGAACAAAAGCAGGAGGGAGGGGGCACCTCACCAGGGAATTGACCTCCCAGATTGGGTTCTTAAAAAGCCTCTTTGAGTTGTAAATGCCAGATAATTAGTAGCTGCTCCTAGGGAATTAAAGTTTCTGCATAATAATCTATTACTTGCATGCTTCTTATCTGCACTTTACTTCCTTTCCCTACTTAAAGCCCTGGTGATTCCCCCCCCCCCCCCCCCCCCC
>BHFT01043537.1:0-23036 GCA_004320025.1 Laticauda laticaudata | reverse complement strand
AACAGAACAGAACAGAACAGAACAGAACAGAATACTTTATTGGCCAAGTGTGATTGGACACACAAGGAATTTGTCTTCATGGCACTTCCCATGCCATGAAGAGTTTAAAGATCAACTTCTGCACCATGAATTGTACCCAAAAACAAACTGGTAACCAACATAGCAGAGGTCTGATGTGCATTCTATCAAAAACACACATAATTACTCACATCACTGTGTTTTGCACCAAATGAAGTTTCAGGATACTTTTGAAGGGCAGCCCCACGTACAATGCATTGCAGTAGTTTAAGTGGGAGGTGGCCAAGGCATGAGTTGTCATGCATAGATCTCCTGATCTAGAAATAGGTGCATTTGGTCACAATATAAAGTTGTGCAAAGGCCTTCCTAGCCATGAATACCACTATCTCTTAGAGCAGGAGTAGTAAGTTCAGAAGGACCCCAGATTGTGAACAGGGTCTCTTTGGGACAGTGTTATTCCATCCAATACTAAAGATAATAAAGTCCCAGAAACAGAGAATAAGAAGCAATGAGTGAAACTTAGAACAAGGGAAAATTTTCCTGACAGTCAGAACAATTAATCAGTGGAACAACTTGCCTCCAGAAGTTGTGAATGCTCCAACACCAGAAGTTTTTAAAAAGTTGTTGGATAACCATTTGTCTGAAGTGGTGTAGGGTTTCCTGCCTAGGCAAGGGGTTGGACTAGGAGACCTCCAAGGTCCCTTCCAACTCTGTTATTTTATTCTACTCCATTCAGAGGGATCAAAACCCAAAGTCACTCAGTGCCAGGGTTCAAATGAAGTTTCTTGTTCCCCATCCAGTTCCTCACAGTCTGTAGTCATCAATTTAGGATATCCACAGTATTACTTGATTCACGCTAAAGACCAAAACTTTGGCAGATATCCAACTGAACAAATAATATTGAAGGTACCATACCTAAAAGATAGCTGAATTCAGTACATCACCTGTTTTTCAAAGGTATTCCATAGCTGTGGAAATTTTGTTTCAACCAGAGCAGAAGCAATAATGTAGGGATTGGTTAGCTTCAGTGGACTCTTTATTGAACTGGTCTTCAGTGTAGAGTTTCTATTTGGTTTTATATGGTGAAATTGTATAATGGCATGTTTCTACATCTGTATTCTTTGATAAGCTCTTCTCCAGAGTGAGCTTTTACAGAAGAGCATTTCCAGACTCTGCCTTCAGCATACAATCAAAGGAAGTATAGATGGGCTCCTGTAGCACAGAGCTTATTTATTTGTGGAGAAACTCCAATGGAAAATTTAATTCATTACATGCTATACTGCTGTCCCTAGAATCAGATTTATCTACTCACTTCTATAGAGACTTACTTGGACTTCACTGAGCAAATTATCTGCTTCCTGTTGACAGATTTTGGTCCCTTGAAACACAGGACGTTTCAAAGTTGGGTGATTTGCACTTGTTGCAAAGATGTTAAGAGAAAAGAATGTGCAGCAACAGCAGTAAATTACACAGGATATGAGCATTGTTCATGACCTGCAGATTCTGTATTAAAGGGCAGCTGATTGTGTAATAGGATGACTAATCTGGCCAGATGAGCCTTTATAAATAATCATTTTATTATGAAAGTCCTTTTATTTTGGAATTACTAAATTCAAAGGTTTAAATAAAGAATAGTAATAAATTCACTGTTATCTACCTTGTGGTCTTCATTTGGCTTATATCCCAGTTTTTCTGAAAGAACTCAAAATGTTGTATTGTATATATCTTTTCTTCTCCATTTGCCCCTTTGCAACAGCAATCTTATGAGATAAATAGCATTAATGATTAGCTTCAAAATCACCCTCTGTACTGAGAATGAATCTAAACTTGTGCCTCCAATTCAGTCCAATCCTACATTCGAACCATGTAACACATTTTCTTCTGTCATATATCAATAGTGCAACTGTGATCAAACAAGATACCAGTTACAATCCCAGAAGACTGATTGTAAATGAAATAATATGAGAGGAGTTATTCCACTGCTCAGCCACCTTCGTAACAGTATCAGATGCTTCCATATCAATACTGGATATAAAATGGAGGAAAAATAACAATAAAAAATGTACAATACTGGAGTTGCCTAAGTGCTTACACCCTTTTATAACTAGAGATGTGGCTGTGTTAAGAATTAACCAATCACATTCAAAAAGATGGTAAGTAGTAGTCATGCCTGCCAGTCAGTAAGTAAGACATGCCTGCCATTAATTAAAGTGACTCTGATCAAGCTCATACAAACTTCAGCTGTTTTGGTAGGATTTTTTTCTGACATTTACTCAGTGGCCTCTTACAGCAAGAGCCATGCTTTGCAAAGAGCTTACAAAGCATCAAAGGGATCTCATTATTGGAAGTCATCAGTCTGGAGAAAGGTCCCCAAAAAATAGATGTTCCTGCAAAATTGATGAAAACAAAACAAAAAGAAAACTGGTCTGAGAGGCTGCAGAGAGGCCAACAGCAACATTAAAGGAGCTGCATTCTGGCAAGTAGTGGTTGTGTACTACATGTGATAACAACCTCCTACATTCTTCATTTATCTGGGCTGTGGGTTGAGGTGGCAAGATCTAAGTATTATTTTTAACAAAAAAAAAAAGGGTTTCCAAGCCTGAGTGCATTTTGTAAAAACTTACATCAAATCTGACATCAAAGCATATGGGAAAATATGATGACACCAAGACTGAACTTTTTGGCCATAATTACAAAAAGTACGCTGCAAAAACAATACTATGCATCATCAAAAGCACATCATATCCACAGTGAAGCATGGTAGTGGTAGGATTATGTTTTTGGGATGCTTTTCTTAGCTGAAACTGGGGCTTTAATCAAGGTGGAGGGTATTATGAAACAGTTCCAAATTAAGTGGTTTTACAGAGTCCTCATTTTACCAATCTTGGAATAATGGAAGGCTGAGTGAACATTGAGCCTGGTGAGATTTGAACTGCCAAATTGCAGGCAACTGGCAGTTGACAGAAATAGCCTGTAGTACTGCACTTGAACCACTGCACCACTGTGGCTCAATAAAACCTTCAGGCCTCTGCTAAACTACTGAAAATAAAGAAGAATTTCACCTTTCAAGACAATAAGAATCCCCAAGCATACTTCCAAATTAAAGAAAGAATGGTTTCACCAGAAGAAGAACAACATTTTGGAATGGCCCAGCCAGATCCTGGACCTGGACCTGAATCCAATTGAAAATCTGTAAGGTGAGCTGAAGAGAGCGGTGCACAAGAGATGTCCTCGTAATCTGACAGAATTGGGATGCTTTTGCAAGGCAAAGATGCCCAAGGCAAGATGTGCCATTCTGATAGGTTCCTTTATCATAATAAAATTCTGTCATAAAATGAAAAGGTGCTTCAACAAAGTATAGTTTTAAGAGCATGCATCTTTATGCAGCCACATTATTCTAGTTTTATTTTACTGTTATTTCCCCCCCTAAAATGTTGGTTTGTTTTTTGATTGAATTGCACAGTTTATATGTTATATTAAAGGTGGAAAAAAGATTTATCTTGCAAAAGATTATCTTGGTCAAAGATCTGCAAAGATTTATCTTGATCTGTTTTTTTGTTTACATCTCAAAAAACTTCAACAGGGCATGTAAACTTTTTGTATCCACCGTACTATCCACTTCTTCAGCACAAGCTATGTTGCCTAACTCAATTTATATCTTAAAATATTCAGCACTGCTCATTTGGCTAGTCTCCCTGGAGAAACCTCCCTCTTCCAGCTGGTGAAAGAGGTAGTAGTAGTTATGGAAGGATGATAGGAAGTAATCAATGTTAGAATCCTGAGTTGTTGATTGACCAAACTGCAGTATCCCTGTCTGATCAGCAGTCGAGCTCTGATTGTACAGTGTTATTATGCTCCAGAATGGATGTATAATATATAAATCTGACTGATAGACAGAAATGGAAAGCATGTGTACATTTAGAAGGTTGGCTGTAACTAAAATATGAACAGATTGCTTTGGCTGATACTTCACATAGATACATATTGAAAGACAAACACAATTTTATTAACACAGTGTGCTTATTTTGTAATCTAAATCTGAGTACATCCAGCCTTGCTATGTATTTTGCTTCCTCACAAATAAAACCTAAAAAGATTTCCTGCAGGAAAAAAAAACCTAAAAGGACGAAAAAGATCAAACCACTTTTTATTTATATTATAAAACCTCTTCATTCTCCTAGTTTAAGGCCCTGTCACACTGCCCAATGGATGCAAAACATTTGTAAAAAGGACACAGCGGACGAGAAAAATGTTCCATCCATTGTTATCGCTCTCAAAAGGGGCAAAAATTTGCATAATCAGAGCGGATAACGGAAAGGAAACCGGACGGTGAAGGGGGACGATGCAGGGCGGATGGAAACAGACGATGCGAATGGAAGACTATGATGGAAGCGGATGGGAGGTGGATGGCACATTCGCTAGGCTTCCGGGGGACCTCAAGCAAAAGTGGAACGCGGCACGGATTACAGCGGATGCAGAATGGACGCGATGCGGATGAAGCCGGATGCACAGCGGCTATGCACAACGATGAAGCAGATGCAGAGCAGAAGCTAGCGGATTGCCTGCAGAAAGCTGAGCGGATGGCCTGGTGTTAATTGACGCATAGCAGGGGGGATTTATTGCATCAGCCCACAGATTAAAGGGAAGCAGTCGGAGCAGTCAACATCTGAGGAAAGACTGCTGCCAATGCATTGAGTGCCTTGCTGCTGCCTTGCTGCCTGCATTCTGCCAGCCTTGCTGCTCTGCCTTGGTTGCCTGCGCTCCCTGCAGCCTTGCTGGCCTGCCTTGGTGCTTGCCTCACTGCCGCTTGCTGCTGCCTTGGTGCCTGCCCTCCCTGCCAGCCTTGCTGCCTGCCAAGCTGGTGCCGCCTGCTGCAAGCGCTGTCCTGCCAGCTCCACCTGCCAGCAGCAACACCACAAACATGGAAGAAAAAGAGGAAGCCTCGCCATCTGCTTGCACCCCCGCCTGCAAGAGGGACAGGGCACCCTCGCCCCGGGCCCTCACTCTGCTTCTGACTGGGGGGCTACTGTGCATGGGCGCTCACTCTTTCTTGCGGCTGGTGGTGTTCTGCTGATTGCTGCTTCTCTGAGGAGCTGATGATGCTGCTTCTCGTGGTGTGGTGCTTCTGCTGGTGCTAACTCTGCTGAGTGCTGCTCCTTGGATGGTGGTCGCTTCTGCTGGTGCTTACCTCTGCTGAAAGCTGCTCCTCATCCTGCTGGGTCCTGCTAGGTCCTGCTCCGTGCTCCTGATTGACTCATCCTGTTCGTATCCGCTCGTGCTCTGGTCTTGCTCGTTCCTGTCCGTCTGCTGGTCCTGCTCGTGCTCTGGTCCTGCTCGTGCTGCTTGCGCTGCTGCTGCTGATGATGATGATTGCTGGGTAGTGCTGCTGACTGCTGCTGATGATGAAATGATTATATCCTATGTTTTGATGCTGCTGCTGCTTGCTGCTGATTGATGATCTTGCTAGCTTGCTTGCTCGGCTGCTGGTGTGGAGGAGCAGCCCTACAAACTGAAGCCCCTCTGATTGAGGCCTCTTGGTCTCTGCCAAAGGGAGGAAGAGGCATTGCTCCCAGGGAGACGGGGAGGGAGCAATACTCCATTGAGGAACACGATGTGGTAGGAGCTAGCTGAGTGGCTGACGAAGAATGACTATCTGTGGTGGAAGACACCATGCTGTACAGGGAAACCATAAAGGAAGCAGGCTGCTTGGAGAGAGAAGGCAGACGAGTTCTGGGCATACACATCGGAGTGCCTCTTGGCTGGTGGAGTCAAACATTATGCACACTGGTCCGGGAAGCTGCCCTCAAGAAATCTGGCCAGGCCTGTGAGCTGACAGCAGAGTAGACCCTACGTTGTCATGGCCAGTGCACCTTCCTGGAGGGTGAGATCCACCACCGAGGAGCAGCAGCAGCAGAGGCCCCTCTACACATATCTCCGGCACCTGCTGAGAAGCCAGTCCTCTTCTGGCTGAGGTCAGTTCCTGTTCCCAGGCAGGTTTCTGTGGAGCGTGTCATGTCGGAAGAACCATGGACAGGGTGTTTTAAACCATGGTGCACGCGTGGAGGACTCCCTGGCTGCCGAGTGGGAGAAAAGACACGGCACTTCCACACAGCCCCTACCCGCATCACCCCCAGTTCCACCTCACAGAAAGGGCAGAGAGCCAACAGGAGGGGCAGAGCACACTGTCTGCTGGAGATAGGGACACCCATCCGGAGCAACCAAAGATCTCCTCGCTCAGCTGGTCACACGACTCCTCATCCTCCAGACCTGCAAGCCCTTCTCCACCTTGTGAACCAGACCCTCCAGGTGACGGGAACCACCATACCCGAGTCTGAAGGACGATCACCGAGCTGCCTTCACAACCCTCCAGACCCAGACAGCACCTGCTTCACCCAGCCAGCTTGCTCCTGTCCATCCTCAGGTGATGTCCCCGTCCCATTCCAAGGCTCCCACAGGCTCACGCAGCAAACAACATAGCGGATAAACGGCTAACAGGAGGTCCAGAGCCAAGGCCGCAGCCCTTTCGGAGTCCCAGGCACAGAGTAATCGGCAACACCTTGCCAACGGTTCCACCGATGCCACGATGCCACCATGCAATGATGCACGACCACAGTGATTGCACCCATGCCACCATGCACCCACCCATGGTTCTCACCCAGCTGCAGACCAGACAGCCCACTACTCTGCTCTTCCTCCATCCCACAGCCAAGCCTGGCCCTCCAAGTACATCTGTCCTCGGTAACTGCGGGCTTCGACACCACATGGCATGGAGAAGGGCTTACATTCACGGTGCTGAGGCCAGCTGTCCGAGAGCTTCCTAACACATCGCACCTTGTTGTCCTCTCGGGCCAGCACCCCAGTGGCGCTTCAGACCAGCCACTCAAGCACCAGCACTCCACAGCACCCTGGACCTTCACTCCTGAGACTTGGCACACTCTGAGTGCCAGAGAGAGTGCAGAGACTGGGTGGCTACTGTAGTCCTTTGTTTGGACACTTGACTTGGGTATTTTTTCTTTTACAGCTTGTGATTAATAAAGTTTATCTTTGATTTCAACAATTGCCTCATTTATTTTATTAAATAAAGTCTTGATGGAAACTTTTAGAAATGGTTAAGTTGCATGGTTTGTGGTGTAGGATAGCAGTGGGATGGGCAGGGATACTTTGGGATGGGTAATACTGTGGGATGGGAAAGGAAGCGTGGGGTAGGCAGGGATACCTTTGGGATGGTCTAGCTGTGGATGGTGTAAGGATAGAGTGGGTGGGCAGTTGATACCCTTTGGCAGGTAATAGCCTTTGGGATAATAACTCCAGGCAGCATAGTGGGACTGTATGGGTCCACCCTTCCATGTGCCACAACCTATGCCTTGTATTATTCAATACTAATGTAATCATTGATCCAGCACATGTCACATATACACACTCTTTATTAAATGCCTGTTCATTGGGCCCACCCAACATCTGGCCCCAATCTCATCCGTTGTGATGAGACAGTGAAGGAAGATCCATTAATATCTCCATCCTGTCTTGCCACTCCACACTCAGCTGGGGAGTTGCACAGTGTTGTCAGGAGGTTGCGTGGCTTCTTCCTTCACGTGAGGCTCTGTGGGGCTGCACATCCTCAGTGGTCTATCAGGTTTCGTCCCTTGCCTCCATTTCCCAGGCTCATGTCCCGTTGCCTTGCTGGAGTCTCACGTAGCTGTTCTGCAAGACTGGTAGCGGATTGCCATGAGATTGTGCAGGACTGCAAACAAGCTTGCCACGAATCTCCTCACGGTCTCTGCGTGCTGCATGGTTGGAAAGAGTACCTGGAACTGTTGGCAGGATGCCAAAGGCATTCTCCACACCCGCCTTGCCTGATGGCCTGTAGTTGAAGATCCTTCTTCATGGGTGAGGAGTCGGAAGTGTTAAGGGCTTCCATGAGGTTAGGTTTTTCAGGGAAGAAGCATCATCCCCGATGACGTAGGGATATCTTGCATGTCTTGGGCAGGGGTCTGGATCTGGGAAGCCATGAAGAAGTTTCGCGTTCCAGCCCCTCTGTGAGGTACTGGCGTTGCATACCCTGGCATCTGAAGCGACACGTTGCCTGAAGCATCGATGTACATGAGTTGTAGTCAGCGCATCGACCATGGCGAAGGGGAAAATGCTAACAAAGCCCTGTAGTTGAAATAAGTGGACCCTGAGTTGGGCTGGAGCTTTGCAGGCCACATGTTTTCCCATCGATGCTCACAGCATGTGGGGGAAGTTCCACTTCTGATACCACTGCTCTGCACTTTCTTCCATTCCTTCTCAGTGGAGGGGCACTGGAGGAGCGTCCTCAGTTTTTTCGTGATGGCTGACTCACTTCTCTGACCACAATGCTGATGGTGTTTGTGTGGCACTTCCGCCGTATGCATGCTCATGGAGGTGGTCCTGAGGCCAGGTGGCAGCAGAGTGAGTGCCACCTTGAACCCAGGGTCGCAGGCTGGGGCCGAATTTGGTGCTGCTGCTTGTCAACATGGTGGTCTCGCTGCCAACTTCGTCAAACATTGGCTGTGAGGCATCCTGCATGAAGTTTCTGGAATGCACGGGGTCTTCGTTCCTGAGCTCTCATAGCTTGTTGTACAGTCCATACTTCTGCTCTTCTCCCGATCCATCTTTCGGACCCAGAGCTTCTATGGCACCTCCTTTTCTTCCGTAGTAGAGTTCACCAGAGCCTGTAGATGCGCTTTGCCACTGTTGAGAAGATGGTGCTACCAAAAAGGAGTTTGTTATGATCATGGTGGAGATGAACTGGATGCTGTGGAAGAGGAAGAGGTCAGATGAGGCTGCAGAGATTGCACAGCAGGGCGCTGGGACTGAAGTGAGATCCAGGTGAGTTTGCTCCCCCCTTTTTATATAGGCGCTAATAGTAGGTTTCCCCTCATGTGTCCTGTTGCATCGTTAGGCATCCTATAGAATCCTTATTATGCCGAGATAGGTCCCTCTGCAAACGTTTTTTCCCTTTGAAATTGCTTTCTTTGCGAGCTTGCATTGCTTTCATCTCTTTCTCCGTCTGTGCTACTATGCTGCGGGTCGTTCGCTTCCTCTCTGCTCCGAGCAGATTGTTGCCTGATCCATGCGGTCGCGATGCTAATGTAGACTTATGCGGATGCCTGCTTAACACTATTAGCCGTAGCATATGATGCGTAACAGCATGTAGACAGCACGGATGTCCCCATATGCCTTGCGGATGCAGAACGGACGCGATTGGATACATTTTGCCGCTCAAAAAGTTTTGCAGGCAAAGCTAAACCTCTGAGGAGGATTAATAGATGGATGCTGGACGGATAGAGAGGAAGCAAAATGGAGGCATTGAGTACAGAACGGAAGCATCGCGTTAACCAATGGATGGCAATGGATGTTTTTCTCCATTTTACATCCTCTTTCCATCCGTTTGTGCAGTGTGACAGGGGCTTTATCAATCTAAAGCTATTATAAAATGTTGTTTAAATTAAAAAGACAATTAAAAAGACAAACTAAAAATGGGTAGGAAAGACCAACATAAATTCATTTGGTTTTAGGACTAACTTCTGCCAACAACAGAGCCTTGGTGAAGACAGTCAGTACAGTTAGTCCTCGACTTATTACCACAATTGAGCTCAAAATTTCAGTTGCTATATGAGACATTTGTTAAGTGATTTTTATTTTACAACTTTTCTTGGCACAGTTGTTAAGTGAATCACTGCAGTTGATAAGTTAGTAACCTGGTTGTTAAGTGAATCTGTCTTCCCCATTGACATTGCTTCTCACATGGTCACAAAAGGGGATCACATGACCTTGGGGTACAGTAACAGTCACAAATATGAAGCAGTTGCCAAGCATTTGTATTTTGATTGCAGGAATAATTCAAAGTTCATAACTGTGAAAAATGGTCATAAGTCACATTTTTCAGTGCCATTGTAACTTTGAACAGTCACCAAATGTTCTGTTGTAAGGCGAAAACTACCTGTACAGATGAAATCAAATATAATGTTCTCATTGGGTTTTCCTTTTTAATAACTATCTGGCCAACCTCAGTGCAAAATCATTATATTATGGCTTAATATTGCCTGTATACACTTGGATACTAACAAACCTACTAGTTCAGTGGGGAAAAAGGGAAGGTGTGATCATGCCAGGAGTTCCTCATTTATAAATCATTACAACCAGTTTGAGACAACTTCAAAGAGCCATTTGGTATTAGCAAGATATTATAATCTGTGCCAAGACTTCTAATGACTGGTTTGTGTAAATTCCTTGTTTTAAGGAATCTTCCTTATCTCAAAGGCCCCCAAAGCCAAGTTTAGCAAATCCTTCTTAGGACATTCACATCATCTATATTCCTGATTTGCAAATGTCCTAATTAGAATATGTTTACCAAGGGTGCAGTAACTGAGGTGTGCTTAATGGGGCTTTGTAGAGTTTAAAGGGCTGTTTCAGTTTCACAACGCTTTAGTCAATCAACCCAAAAAGGTAGATTCATGGATAGCAAGGGAAATGTGCACTAACGCTGCAGATCAGAGCAGATGGCTTTTTTTTTAAAGCCTTTCAATATTTTCCACAGATTCAATGAAAGAGAATGGCTCTCTAGCACTGACATGAATAGCTAGCCAAAGAATTTTATCATCTCATAAATTCTTTGCTCTTTAGTGGTGGCCAGGATAAAAGTGCTTTGAGTTTCATTCACTTTATCAGCTCTCAATTTCTTTAATATGGCTTGCCATAAACCTTGACTTTGCTTTCTCATTTGCTGATGAAATATTACACTTATGCAATGATCTTGCCAGCAGAACTCAGAGTTCATCATTCCTCTTAGCCCTCTGAACTTGGGCTTAATACTGATGAATCCAGTCAATACTCTAGGATTAAAACAGTATGCAGTCTTTTATAGACTGCATGATCGTGGCAGATTATCAAAATAGCTACAAATGCCTGCTTAAATTTGCGGTATTGTTATCTCCCAGGGCTAGCTTTCTTCAGCTGCTGTGTTCATTGTTTCCAAGAAACTTCAGCCTGAAAGAAACAAGTCTTGCCAATGATATAGGAATGTTTTTTAGAAGAGACCAAGCTTGCCAGCCATCTCTGCCAATCCTCAGAGAACCATATGGCAACACCACAAAACCATACCACCCCATGAAGCAAAGTACTAGGTAAAAATCAGTGTCATGTCAAGCTTGGCATCCAGAATAGGAAGTGAAAAAATCAGATTTTGGGGGGGAGGACTTTATGCATTGATTCATATGCCTAAATTAGATTTGTTTCCTGATTAATTGGGATGCTACCATGCTGTTATTTTGTCATTGGTTTTTGTCTTAAAGGTGGTATGGGGAAATAGTTTTGAAGTTGGAGATATCTGAATAGTTTTGAAGTTGAAGATATATTATCCCACTAATATTATTGGTATTTCCATCTCATTTTGTCAAATAACAAAAAAAAAAAAATAAGCAGTACCTGCTGAAGTTATTTTGATGCTTCCTTGTGATGTCCTTTGGATGAATTATTTTGCAAAACCAATTTGAAGACTCATAGTGGCTCAGATTTAACTGATTTGCCCTGAGATCTTGAATTGCAAAAATAATCTTTTCTTCATTGCTCTAATTGTATATTTCACAATTGAAATTCCTATATACTGGACACTTGGGTAAAAGAAGTATCTAAATAGTGTAAAAAGAAGTATCTAAATAGTGTAAGTTCTTTTGCAATAGATTGCCATGCCAGCAGATATAGGCAAAGTATGCATCATAGCTCATTTATTTCTTGCTAACTTCTTAGTATCTGACACTAGAGCTAATTTGGTGCAAAAAGTGATAAATGACTCATCTCCTTTATCGTATATCACTGATTCTCCAGAATGTTCTGCATAATGAGTAGAGCATGACAATTCTTTCTTTTCTCTTTAAGATCACTCTTTGTAGAGGCATAAAACACTTTCATTGCTATAAAAAGTATCAGATGGTTGCAGAATGTCACTGTAAGTTATTTCAAAAGTGGAGGAAAAAAAGCATACATTTGGAATAAGAAATAATTCACATTGTCAAGTAGTATTTAATTTGCCTTTTTTCTCACAGAAGTCAACACTTCTTTTGCAATCTTTTTAGACCAATGTGAAGATAGTTACAAGCTTTTGTTTAACAATGAAGTAAGAATCATTAGCCAATGAGCAGGACTACTGAACCCATATCTTTATCTGCTAAATTTGGGACAAAATTATCAGACCATGAGGTAAAAAGTATATGTTCAAAATAATTAAGCAAACATTATTATTCAGCTTATTTTTCATTATTTTTTTATCTTTCATTTTATCCATTTAACTTTGTTCATTATAACTGATACAATTTTACCATAAATGCCTGTTCAAGTTTTAAACCTAAATAGCAAACCTATTCACTTCCTGCTTGCCATGGCACAGAACATCTTTACTTTCCACCCAATTTTGAGGGACATGTCCTCATGATATTAGCACCCATCAGGAAGTGACTTAAAACATAATATGTTCAGTATGAAGTCAGAGGAACAGACTGTTTCCCTTTACTCTGCTATACTGATCATCAATAAACCATATATCATAACTGTACCAATACACACCAGCCATTTTTAGATTTTATTGATTATTAAATTAAGTTCTGCCCATCTTGCAGTTTGAGGAGATTCTACGCAATTGACAGAATTGCAAATTAATCAACAAAATATGATTACATTTTGGATATATTTGCTTAGATACAATCCTTAACAATCCTTCTCATCCATATAAGTTATTTTAAAACCTGATAGATTTTACGCAGGCTTCAAAATCCAAAAGTTTCAATGATTTTTCTCTAACTCAATAACTTATTCATCTAGTCTAAAAATGTGTCTATCTTATTTAGTCATAATGGTTTATTCAGACACCCAGATGGATTAAAGCCTAAAATCCTTTATATCTCCAATCTGCTGCTGGAACAGCCTAAGAGGCATTTTTGATTATTCCAGTTTGGAGCAGATATTTTATTCTTCTGCTATACATCTCAAATGGACATTCTAAGGCATCCTGGGCTCTATCTAATAAAATGAAATTTAATATAGATAGAAGTAAGGTCCTATACATAGGCAAGAAAAAACAACCGTGCTGGTACTGAATAGGTCAAATTTGGCTTAACTGTGAGAAGGATCTTGGAGTACAAGTGAACAACTTAAATAAGACCAGTGATGCAGTGGTTAGAAGGCTACTTCTGTTGACTGCTGGCTGCCTGCAATTTGGCAATTCAAATCTCACCAGGCTCAACATTCACTTAGCCTTCCATCTTTCCGAGGCCAGAAAAATAAAGATGCACATTTTGGGGGGCAATATGTTGATTCTAAACCACTTACAAAAGGCTGTAAAGCACTGTGAAGTGGTATATAAGTCCAAACGATACTGCTAAATATGACACAGCAGTGTGCAGCAACATCTGCAAAAAAACAATGCAATGCTAGGTTGAATTAATAGACGGGATAGCATCAAGTTCATGTGAAGTGTTTATACCAGTTTACAAAGCCTTAGTACAGCCACACTTGGAATACTACAGTTTTGGTTACCACAATATAAAAAAGATATTGAGACTTTGAAAACAGTATGGAAAAGAACAACAAAGAAGAGTATGAGGCTAGAGGCTAAAACATATGAAGAACATATGCAGAAGTTGGGTATGTCTAGTCTAGTGAAAAGAAGGACGAGGAAAGTTTTGATAGCTGTATTCCGGTATTTGAAAGGCTTTCACAAAGATAACAGGGGAGACTATTTTCCAAAGCACCAGTAGACAAGACAAAAACCATTTGGATTGAAACTAATCAAGGAGAGAAGCAATCTAGAACTAAGGAGAAATTTCTTAACAGTGAGATCAATCAACCAATGAAATGGCTTGCCTTCAGAACAGTGGTGGGATTCAAATTTTTTTACTACCGGTTCTGTGGGCATGCCTTGGTGGGCATGGCTTGATGGGTATGGCAGGGGAAGGATGCTGTAAAATTTTCATTCCCTCTCCACTCCTGGAGGAAGGTTACTGCAAAATCTCCATTTCCTCCCCAACCCACTAACCTGCTTTCCAGCTCCGTTCTCCTAAGCAGGGCAACAAAAGTAGACCCAGCCAATCAGCTGGGAATCAAGAGGCAGAAATAGATGGGAGGGGGGGCAGTCAGAGGGGATATTTGCCGGTCCTCTGAACTACTCAAAATTTTTGAGTAAAAATTGAGTAAAAAAGGTTTTCCAGAACTGGTTAGAATCTACTGAATACCACCTCTGCTTCAGAAGTTGTGTGTGTCCCATTAATACAGGATTTCAAGAAAAGATTGGACAGCCATTTGGTATAGACTCTCCTGCTCAAGCAGGGAGTTGGACTAGATGACCTACAAGGTCCCTTCCAACTCTGCCATATTATGTTCTTTCCTAGTGGTCATGGATAGCAATACACTTAGCTGTGATTGATTCAAAGTGTCTATTGAGATAAGCACCCTCATTACCTGGTTATTGAATGCACTATTTTCAAGAACATTTTGGTTTTGGGTTCCAGAGACTCAGATACCCCAACAATTTCTCTTTTAAATGGATTATCAAACTCTCAGGACATTAATATGTTTGTCAGCTGAAAATAATGCTATTTTGGTTTGCATATATATGTAGAAAAATTCTAAAACAGGTAAAATGCATGACACCCATAAAAATAAATGTCGAATGAGACTCATTGTGGGACCAAAAAAACCAAAAGATTTGTAGGGGATTTTGACTCTAAGAATGAAAAAATAAAATAAAGATCTAGAGCCACAATAATACTTTGAAGGTCTCTGGTTTAGGTTTCTCTGCTTTGCATTTCAAACCTGTTCTTCTGATCGGTCAGGGAGACTTTGAAGAGGAAGAGAAGTTGGCATAAATATCCTGATCTTTTATTTCTCTCTTCAGGAGATAAATGGCTTTATGAAATTATATAACATCTTTCATCTAGAGGTCATTCAGATTACAGCAGATAAAAATCAGAAATTTAAATTGGCTGTTATTTTCTTATAATTCACCCTGGGAGAATAGGGAAAGAATGACACGGAATTCCCCCACTTAAATTACCCTGCATTAAGTTATGTGTGGGCATCAACACTGCTTGGCCTGATTGCTAGAACACTGTAAAAATAGATTGTGAGACACTTGTCTCAGGTGCAAAATCAAATTTGGTGTGATGGCTGCTGTTTTCATAGTTTATTCCAGGTAATGATTCTTTAAAGACCTTGTGAAGGGAATGGGAATGTTAAGTGTGAGAAAAGCAAGAATGCATACATATAACTGTTTCATTTTATAAGATATTGTCCTACCTAGAGTTAATAATAAAATGCCATTCAGACAACCTCTCTGGAAAGGAAAAATACAGGTAAATGCTGACAACTGGAAACAAAGAGATGAAAGGATGATAGCTGGGCTTTTATCTTTGTCAAGGAAAACTGCTTTGGCAAAGGCAAGCAATGAAAAGGCAAGCTATACAAGTGCTTGAAAATAAGATTTACTCCAGTTAAACACAGTGATTTATTATTCTTTTCATATAGGTGGTTCTAGCCCCACTGAGCTTTCCTCTTCTGCTTCAAGCTAATTATAAGCTTTTCACATTAGAAACATTGCATATTTTTAATGTATCAGTCTCCCTTTGTTCTATGCACATCAGAGAATGTGGCATAATTTGGGTAAATATGAAGCTCAGCAACTGTTCCTAATAATTTTGTGGTGGATCCCTTTATCTATTGAAAATAAATCATTCCTTTAGCTTATTTTTTTCCGCTAGGTGTTGTGATAATGATGTTTTTAATACCCTACAGAACAATAAAAGTATGCTAATTGCAAAATGACCTTAATTAAGCATGTTCTGATGTTTTCTAGGATCTCAAGGAACTGTAGTATAGATAACATTTTGCATTCTTAATTTTTATCTTCAGAAAATGTTTATGTAAGTCAGACAGAAATATCCTGAAGTCTATTACTCAAGGATTATATCATGCCTATAACAAGGTATCAACATACCTTGATGTACCAACATACCTACTTACCATACCAAGGTCCATATCCTAGCTTCATGCAGTTCTAATTACATATTGTATTGTTCTCCAACAATTATTCAAATATTTCAGAATCAAAATTGTGGTGTTTAGATAATTTCCAACACCACTAAAGACTTATATGGTAGTAAGTACAATTATTCAATGCACAAATTACAGTTCATGACTCTAATTGAAAGAGGTATTGCCATAAGTGCCTCTGTTCAAAACCCAAGAAAGAAAACCCCCGACTCCATGTTAGTAGAGAAGAAGTACTTTTACTGAGTTTGAAATGATAGCAACAAAAGGAAAGCAAGATCTGAGGCAATAGGCCTCATATATATAGAAAGTTTTCCCAATCGCCTCCCCCCAAGGGACCCATGCTAAATAGCCAATCCCCATTTCACATGATGTCACTTGGGGTACATCTTCCGGTGTTTTCACCCATGTGGAATGCTGAGACGGTTGACCCTGACTGGGCATAAGCAAGTCCATGCAGCTGCGCAGCACCATCCCTCCCCTTTTAGTTCATGCATAGGCAGTCTTCTCTCCAGTTCACTTCCCCACCCAAAAGCTATTATGTTCCCTCTTCCCCATTAATATTTCAGCCAAACAGCAAGCAAGCATCATGGAGACTGACAGGCACTGTGTGACAAGTTCACAATGCTTCCAAAGAAGATTAAGAAGTTATTAAGTTCTAGCAGAGTTTGAAATTTAGACCAAAACATTTCCGGATCAATACCTTGGACTTCTAAACTGGAATAGTCTATAGTACTGTCGTGGTAAACTACTGAAAAACAAATCATAAACCAACTTAGAAGCTGAAAGAAATGAAGAGAATGGTTCAGCAATTGTAAAATTAAAGCCTTGAGCCAAATGACTTTATAAAACATGTGCAAGCATGTTTTTATAAGACCAGAAAGCAAAGGCAATAGCCACAATACTCTAAATAAGTTTTATAAGCAGTATAAATTGTGCACAAATTAATGAAGATCTTTCAGTATGCAGATTTGAATCTGAAGGCTGCAAAAAACTCATTTGAACTTTATAGAGAAATATGTTGAGATCTTATGGATTTATTGCCTCATCTTTGGAAATGGACAACATAATGTTTCCAGAGTCTTTTGTTTATTGTGGAAATTTAACAGTTTATAGCAAGTGTAATTAATCCCCAACTCAAACACCAACATTTGAGTTCAAGGAATCATATGGAATATAAAATCTAATATCAGTGAAGATCATTAATAAATTCCAAGGAAGCCAGTGAAGTATTTCATACATCTACTCAGTCATGACAGTTAAATTCCAGATTTAGGTTGCAGGGTTTTTTTTTCCAGTTCACCAGATTTGGAATCCAAATTAATAGATTTGTGTATACGTAGATATCTATACATTATTATGATTGGTCAAACAGATAGCCAGATGTTTAGACTGGGTTTGGCACATTTCCCACCTATCAAGTCCTTCCCAAGGACCTGTGACAGGGAAATGTTTTTATCTCATGGTGTTAAAAGTATTGTTGCAGGATATAAACTGTTTCAAGTAAAGCTGCCTTTTGCAATAGATTGACAGGATTTTGTCAATGACTGTGTTGTTCAAGTGGTGCTTCAGGTGTTTTGAGATTCCACCCAATAAAACTATTTCTATTGGTATGATCTTTCCTTCCAGTTGCCATAGTCATTCTACTTCTGTTTGCAAGAATTTGTATTTTATAATTTATAATTCTTTCTCTTCTGCTTTGTAATCCCCAGGTACTGCAACATCTACTATTCAGAGTTTTTTTTCTTATTGACAATTGTTTAGTCTGAGGTACTGTTTGTGAGGTGTTTCTCTCTTTTCTCTATCTCTGTTTCAATTCTAAAGTATCCAAAAAAGATTTTTCATTTTCTATTACTTTGTCTAATTTTGGTCCCACCTGTTCTTGTTTGCAGGCAACTGGAATTTCTTGCTGCTATTCCAATGCACCATTATTCCTACTTTGTCATGATGTTGTTTGTGGTCAATCTGTGTAACAATCTTGCAGCAAACACAAAGATGGTCCACTATTTTTTTTCTCAGGTTCTTTGCAGAGGCAACATTACAGTGGTGGGATTCAAAAAATTTTACTACTGGTTTTGTAGGCATGGCTTGGTGGGCATGGCCATGTGACTGGGTGGGTGTGGCTCTTTTTCTTTTTTTTGCTTTTTTGCAGCCTCCCCACCCACCCATTTTTGGGGCCTTCTGAGCCTCAGAGGAACCTCTGGGAGGGTGTTTTTGCTCCCATAAGGTTCCTCTTAAGCCCATGTCACACAGCACCAACGGATGGAAAGAGGATGTAAAATGGAGAGAAACACTTGCCATCCGTTGAACATCCGTTTGGCGTTAACACGATGCCTTCCGTCTGTACTCACTGTTGTCCATTTTTTCAATCTCTACTCCGGATCCAGCATCCGGTCTACTGACGATTTATCCACTCAAAAGGTTTGAGTACTGCACAAAACTTTTTTGAGCGCGAAAAGTATCCAACGCGTCCATTCTACATCCACTACGCATATGGAGGAATATCCTTATATGTCCGTTCATCATCCGTTACGTCATCTGCTGAATATCCTTCTAGGCATCCGATATTGCGCATTCAACGCAACTGCACCTATCCGCTCGGTCGCAAGTGGACAAAACGACACATGGAGGAGGACATACCTGTCGGACCATGCGGACCAACACGGACACTACAGCCGTTCACAGGCTATGACACGGTACGTAGATACAGGATGTAAGCGGCACTCGCTGGAACCGCATGGCTGGAATGCACACCTCGATTTCATTGGGCTTCCCAGATCCAGTATCCCCTGCCCATACGACACACACAAGATGTAGCCCTACCTCAATCGTGGGGGATGACGCTGTCTCCCTGCAGAACCTACTCCTCATGCCTAAGCCTACACTCCAGATGCCTCACCTGCTGATGATGAGGCATCTTCACACCTACAGCGCTTGCTCCAGGGCAAGAGATCGGATCCGAGCAATGTTTCTACAACCTTTCTCATCCTGGCGCCAACAGGTTCCAGTTACTTCATCCACCACCAATGCAGCATCACGCCCTACAATTGCACAACAGGCATTAATAAAGAGTTGTGTTTATTGATGAAACTGTGTGTTGATGAATGATTACATTGCTTATTTTGAAATAAGCGCCATAGCGGTGTGGCAGCTGGGAGGGTGGACCATACAGTCCCACTATGCTTGCACTGCCGATGTGTCATCCGCTTCCATCTGCTTCCATCCACTAGGCTTCCGTGGAGCATCTGCTTAACATGCTCGCTACGTCCTCCCCCCGTCCGTTCCTTTCCGTTGTTGTCCGCTCTCTTTATGCAAATTTGGGGCACTTTTGAGAGTTGAAATTTGGGGCACAACGGATGGTACATTTTCTCATCCGCTGTGTCCTTTTTACATACTTTTTGCATCCATCGGCCGATGTGACAGGGCCTTAAGCTCAGGAAGAAAAAGAACAGAAAGTGGGAGGGGCGCTCAACACCCCTCCATGCTCCATTTTGGGAGCTTCCTGGCCTCAGAAGAGCCTCTGGGAGGTATTTTTGCTCCCATAAGTCTCCTCTGAGGCTCAGGAAGGAAAAAATGGAGGGGGGGCTGAGCCTCTCCCTTCATTTTTTGCTTTCCTGGGCCTCAGCAAGGGAAATCCTGGCACAGCTGATCGTATGTACAGCTGATTGTTGGGAGGGGAAAAGAAAGAAAGAAATACCTAAGGTGAATGTCAAGTGGATGGGGCAAAGTGAGCTTCGGGCGGGAGGGTGACCAGATCAGGGGCATGGCCAGCCAGAACTTACTACCAGTTCGGTGACCCATGCCAAATCCTTGCTACTTGTTCACTTGATCCAGCGTGAACCAGTTGAATACCACCATTGCAACATTTGCTCTGCGAAACTATCTTTTTCATTCTGGTTTTGTATGCATTTGTTCTTAAGGCTTGTGCAGAGTTTCTGTTCAATTTTCCTGCTCTTAGCCATTGCCATGTCCTTGCTGTTATCTGATTTGCCTGATAGTTTGTGTGCATAGCTGTAGTGATCATGTTCATCTAGAGTATTGTTATTTCCAAAGGGAATCTTGATTCTTTCACTTTTCACCAGTTTGCATACTTGATGTGAGGGTGCCACATTTGTCTAGTCCAAACTCCATTGCAAAGTTTTAGTTGAACATATAGACAGTATGGAGGAGCAATTCTATTTCAGATGATGTTTTTCCATACAGCTTGTTCAGCATTGTTAAAAACAGTGCAGTAATATGCAGTAGTGGAGATAGTGAGTCTCTTTGAAAGATTCCTCTTTTAATATTTAGCTCCTTCAGTCAATCACCAGCAGCTGTGTCTTCTATTGTGTCACTGAACTTTGCACATACCATAGCTTCTGATGTTTCTATCGATTCCTATATTTCTAGATACTTGATAATCCAAGGAGTCAAATGTCTTCTTCTATTTACTCTAAGCTACATTCAAGTCTTCCTTCTCTTTTAGTTTTCCAAAATCATCTTGTCAATTCAGAACTGCTGTTTGGGCGTTTCCTTTTTGCTCAGGTGGAAAGAGCTCATTTTCAACTAGATGCTGTTGGATTGCAACAGCTGCCACACTAGTGAGCAATTTGAGAGCTGCTGGTAAGCAGGCAATTGTACCTTCAACTCAGTGTTAACAGCTGGCAACTGTCAGGATAAGCCCTTGCAGTTTTCTTGGCAAGATTTCAGAAGCAATTTGCCAATAAATACTGCCTGCCAGACTCATTGAGAATTGTGTAGCATATATATTTAATAAGTTGTGATCATATGTTAAAATTTAACTACTCATAAGCATAGAATTTGTTGGCTGTTTTTGAGATATTATTTTAGCAGGGGAATGCATAACTACTTTAGCCCAGTAAATGTAGAGTTACTATGCAGGAGAAAATTGGGGATTTTTTTTAATTAGTTGATTTATTGCTGAAAGCAGTATATATTTCTGAGTTTGTATCACCTTGAGTAAAGGATAAAAATGTATGGCTACAACAACTTGATGGTACATAATTAATCAGTCAATATTATAAGTAGATGAGAAATCCATTTCTATGTTCCTTGTATTAACTTTCCTTTCCCATTATTGCAAACTCCTAACTGCATGCTGTGAGACCTAATTTTACCAATTGTTACAGCATTAGTTATTCCATTAACAAAAATTAAAAAGTGCCATTTTAGCACTAATAAAGATACATTTTTTAAAAAAATGGTTTAGAAAACGGTTTCTACTCTATGGATTATAATGCATACATATTGACTATGGAAATTTCATTTTTCTAGTATATTAAAATTCTAGCTTTTAAAAGAGACTGGTGTGTGCTTCTGCCTCTGAAGCTGATACTGTATTCTTAAACTACTCACACTTTCTGCCTTCTGAGAAAAATGGAAAGAACCAGAATAAAGTACAGGATGCTAATTTCCATTTGATGAAGTCATATGGAAACTCCCACGTTAACTGTCTCATGTGGAAGCAATGTGGCAGAATACAAATAGGTTACCAGAGTTTTCTCAGAAAACTGTTTAGTTCTACCAGTATGCTCAGTTTATCACAGTAAAGTATAAAATTAATTCATAATTAGCTTTTCCACTTTTATTGGTATTAACTTGTCAAAATATGTTTCTCTTGCTAGGTCATTATCATTTGCTTTGATTTCAGCTGAAATATGTGGAATTACAAAATGGTACTCAGAATAATCACATGTATTTATTTGATAGATTTAAATGTTACTTTTTCATTAGGGTTTACATGGAAATATCCTCTATTTTTGTCCTTGCAATCCCAATCATATAAGGTTGGCTAGACTGAAAGTGTAGTGAGAAAGTGATTCGTGCAGTTAACATTATGGACAAAGATACAAAAATTATCATAATTAGAAAAGCTAGTGCTCATCTGGAATCTTCAGAATGAAGCTGAATAAAATTGTGGAGTAGCGCAAATCTAGTAATTTGAATTTACACATCTGACATATTCTACTGTAATTACAGAGAGCAGCCACATAAACCTGGTTTGTAAGCCAAGAATATATTGTAAGTTTTAATTAAGACTTGAGTCATCATAGGTAGACTCTCACATAAACCATATTTTCTTCCATTGCATCTATAGCATAAAATTGAAAGATTTAAAGGCAGAAATAGCATATTTAAAACTAATAATGTTTCAGTTTAGGATTTTTCCAATTTCTACTGTCACATATGGACATCGTGTTGGAGACTTAGGCATAAATCTATCTATAAAGAGTAGATACAAATATAAATTTATTGCAAGAGGAAAATGTACCTGTTCCTCTGATTCGGAAAGTTATATGCAATAGCTTTTTAAAAAAGAACAATGTTCAGTTTTGAGAGAAATGTAACAAATAGAAACTATGAAATGGTAGGTCTGTACGAAAGGAAAGATAAGATACAATGAACTATAAAGTTTCCCGTAATTCTGGTAGACAGATAGATTTAAAGAAGAAGCCATGTATGAGCACTAGATTTATATCCCACCTATATTTTATACAACTCAAGTCCTATTTTCCATACAATAACAACTCTAAGAGTTAGAATGGGCTGAAAGAGAACGACTGGACCAAAGTCATGCAACGAATTTTCATGCTTAAGTAGGGAGAGAGGAGGGAACTAGAATTCACAGTCTCATGGCTTCCAGTCCAGGACTTTAGTCACCTCATCAATGCCATGTGCTAAATAAATAAGCACTATATAAAGAGCCATGATGGCACAGCAGTTAGAAAGCAATACTGCAGCTAATTCTGGTGACTGCCGACTGTCAGCAGTTTGGCAGTTTGAGTCTCAGTGGCTCAAGGTTGACTCAGCCTTCCATCCTTCTGAAGTCAGTAAAATGAGGACGCAGATTGTTGGGGGCAATATGCTGACTCTGTAAACCGTTTAAGGCCGTGTCACACTGCACCAACGGATGCAAAGAGAATGTAAAATGGACAAAAAAGCTTGCCATCTGTTCGAAA
>BHFT01043535.1:29705-75809 GCA_004320025.1 Laticauda laticaudata | reverse complement strand
TAAAACAAACGCGATAACACAACAAATCAAAAAGAGAAAACGAAGTACTCACTGTTTGGAGAAAATTTGGCATGGACGAAATCCACCGAGATGAGGCACGGCAAGCCGGACTCAACTGCCCGAACTGGAGAACCGGCGAGGGAGCGGGCGAACGCACGCGCCTGGCCCAAGCACTCAGGGGCGGCATGATGCAGGCCTCACTTCCAGGACGGTTTCCACAGATAAGAGCAGAGAAAGCGCCCCAACCACCCCTCCGAAGTCGATAGACTACCGCGAACAATATAACGCTCCGCAGGTCAGTCGAGCCCGAAGATAGCCCCGGCCTACTTGGAGAGCGTACGTCACGAAACGTAAAACTGATCCAAGAGGGGCATGGGGTGTTCTGTATGCAATATAACGCGAGGCTTTCAAATAATGTCATTCCCATTGGCTGCTTAAGAATCGATAAAGGGAATGTGGATTCCTTTTGAACCATCCTGCAGTGCCGTCGGTCGAAGGCGGCAAAATAACACAACTGTCATTGGCTAACAAGTCCGACGGGAAAAAGATTACAAAGACGCGCGGCTTGAGCATATGTTACCTTTTCTAAGCATCCTGACTTAAATAAAGACTTGTGTTGGAACCCGGTCTACCCTGCGTGTTTTTCTGAACGAAACAACAAAACAAGAGGCATATCAAAATCAATTCGCCAGCAGTGGCTATTATAATATTCAAATGATGTTGGATAGGCAGGTATACAGGTAGTCCTCAACATACGCCCACAATTGAGAACAGAATTTCTGTTGCTAAGGTAGGCAGTTGAGTTGCGCTCCAAATTTATAGCTTTTTGCCATGGTTGTTAAACAAAAATCACTTGCAGTTGTTAACACAGTTTTAAGCAAATCTGGCTTCCCTCATTGGCTTTATTTGTCAGAAGCCAGTAGGGACGATTACAAATGGAGATCATATGATCCCCGAGACGTTGCAACCATCATAAATTGCCAAGCACCCAAAGTTTGATCATATGACTCCGGGGTTGGTTTGAACATTATAAGTGAGAGTACCGGTTGTAAGCCACTTTTTTTCAAAGGCTGTTATAACCTCAAACAGTCACTAAACACATGACTGTAATAAGAGGACCCCCTATATCAGTGGTGGCTAACCTTTTTGGGGTCCTGTGCTTGCATGCTCGCGCTCACGTGCCAGTACCCAGAAGGCAATGCACGCCTCCCCCTCTACATGCCCCCTACGCATACATGCGCAAGCCCCACCCTCCCACCCCCGCTACCCCCTTACCTGTACTGCATCTCACAGCTGATTTTGGGACATTTTGAGGCCTTTTTCGGCATCCCAGAAGCTTGAGGATGGGGGCTTTTGCAGGGGCTTTTCCTGTTTTCTGGAAAAACAGAAAGTGATGAAATGGGCCTAGTTTTTGGCCTGCAAAGCCTTCCTCAAGGCTCTGAGAGGCCGAAAAAGGCCTCAAACTGGCCAAAAATCAGCTGTAAGATGTGCATATGCGTGGTGAGAAGTTTGCCTGCAGCTTGCATGCTGGCACAAATGGCTCTGCGTGCCTTCTGTGGCATGCATACCATAGGTTCGCCATCACAGCCCTATATATTTATGTAAATGTACAATTAGTGATAATGAAATCAAAGAATAAGTCTAATAATTTGATTGCCTGCGTGTTTGTTGTGTTCCCAGTTTTAAAGACGAAATATACTGTTGTTTCTTCTTCTTTTTAACACTCAGCCTATGGATTATTTATTTATTCATTTATTTTTTATTTGTCAAACATGTACAAGATAACAAGTATAAGTATGAACATAAACAAGAACAAGGAAGTAAATACAGATAAATGGGGACAGTAAGACAGGGACAATAGAAACGCTGGTGCGCTTATGCACGCCCCCTTTAAGGACCTCTTAAGAATGGAGCGAGGTCACAATAGACAGTTTGAGATTGAAGCTGTGAGGGGTTGAGGCTGTATCAATGGAATCGGGTAGGGCGTTCCAGGCATTGACCATTCTGTTGCTAAAGTCGAATTTTCTGCAATTGAGTTTGGAGCGGTTTATGTTGAGAATGGATCAGTTGTTTGCCTGTGTATTGTTGTAATTGAGGCTGAAGAAGTTGTTGACAGGTAAGACATTTTAACAGACAATTTTGTGTACTATGCTTAGATGGGACTGCAGGCAGTGCAGTCCTCAATTGTCCAGGCCCAAAATTTCGAGGATATAGAGTATTCTATTGTGAGTGGAGGAGTGGATTACACAATGGTAGAGGAATTCTGGGAGTTTCATGTCTATGGAGTTTCTCAGTCATTCAGGCCACGGTTGTCCCAAAGGTGCTTTCCCCCACCCCATCCTCAAGAGGCAACTGGAACTTTCTGGACCAGATGGTCTTTTACAAATCAAGGTTCATTTAGGGACTTCTGTGATGATTGATAATTGAGTACCTTCACACCCCTGGCCATAATGTGTTACCCCAAAAAGTGCTGGTTTCTTGATCCCAGTTTCTGTCTTCATCTTTTTAGAATTAGAATCAGAATAGAGCTGGAAGGGACCTTGGAAGTCTTCTAGTCCAGCCCCCTGCTCAAGCAGTCAGAACCTATACCATCTCAGTCATTTCTTAAAAACCTACAGTAATAGAGCACCCACAATTTCTGAAGGCAAGCTCTTCCACTGGTTAATTGACTAGTGGAATTGGAAGTTTCCCCTTAATTCCAGGTTGCTTCTGTCCTCGGTTAGTTTCCCTCCATTATTTCTTATTGTTCTATATGTAAATTGGGTTACTCCAAAATATGCAAACCTGATTGGTGAAATAATGTAAGCATTGGATTGGTTCACTAGGAACCAATCCAAATCAACTAAAANAGCCTGAATAAAAGGCTGCCGCGGTTTCAGCCAAGGTTGTTCCGTTCACTGACTAATAGAGAATAAAGACTTTGTTGCTGGAACCCGGTCTACCTCATGTTTTTCCGAACAAAACACTTATCTTGCCTTCTGGTGCTTTGGAAAATAAATTGACCCCCTCCTCTTTGTGGCAGCCTCTCAAATACTGGAATATTGCTATTACGTCCCCTGTAGTCCTTTTCTCTAGACTAGCCAAACCCAAGTGCTGCAACTGTTCTTCATGTTTTAGTCTCCAGGCCTTTAATCATCTTTGTTGCCTTCTCTGCACTTTTTCCAAAGCCTCAACATCTTGTGGTGACCAAAGCTGGATGCAGCATTCCAGGTGTGGCCTAAAAGTTATATATTAATCTCCATCCAATGGCAATCTTCACTTTTTAACCAAATAATTGTGGGCTTTCTGATGTAATTGCATTATATTTTCCATGAAGAAATTCAGGATTAGAGTGAAGGGAGAGAAGAATCTGCTATTCTTGATTCTTGTGATAATAAAGGCATGTTTTAGACATTTTATTTAACACCACCTGTCAGAATCTGTAGGGAGGCAAGAGAGAATAGTCTGAGTTCTTACAATCTTACAATTCATACAATCTAAGGGGGGAGGGGGTTAAGGGAGAAATGGCACTGTAGAAGAAGAATTGGTTGAAAAAGCATAAAGCAAGCTGTCCAAAGATGAGGAGGCCAAAAATGTCACCCCCACCTGTTCAGTTAAAACCCTAAGAGAAGTAAGGATTTTATAAATCAGGTCAAATCCAATTTCCTAGAAAATTCCCAATGCAAACATACAGTTAGTACTCCTCTTTCATTTTTTTTCTTCTTGCCTATTATTCAAAGATACACTGTCTTGGGATCTGGAGGCTTCAAATAGTTATCATGCCCAACAACAGCTAATATTTCCTAACTACAGATAGTCCTCAACTTACAACCACAATTGAGCCAGAATTTCTGTGGTTAAGTGAATTTTACCCTAATTTGTGGTCTTTTTTGCCACGTTTGTTAAGTGAATCACTGCTGGTGTCAAGTTGGTTATATAGTTGTTAAGTGAATCTGGCTTCCCCATTGACTTTGCTTGTCAGGTCGCAAAAAGGGAACATATGACTGCAGGATAGTGCAACTGTCACAAATATGAGTCAGTTGCCAAGTGTCTGAATTTTGATCACGTGACCATGGGGATGCTGAAATAGCACTTAGACTTATATACCGCTTCATTGTGCTTTTATAGTCCTCTCTAAGCGGTATATAGAGTCAGCATATCGCCCCCAACAATCTGGGTCCTCATTTTACACTCCTCAAAAGAAAGAAGACTGAATCAAATTTGAGCTGGTCAGGATCAAGTTCCTGGCAGTGGGCAGAGTTAGCTTGCAATACTGCATTCTAACCACTGTGCCACCACGTCTCAATCATGGTCATAAGTCACTTTTTGGAGTGCTTCAAATACTTACTAAATGGTTTGTTGTAACTCGAAGAGTACCTGTGCTAAATCCACCTAGGCATATGGTTCTGTGGTCACTGGATGGTTCTTGGATCATGCTCAAGCATCTCTGGCTGACGTCGAGAAGGCCGTTGTTTTGCATGGGTTTTTTTCCTTCTAGATGACAGCCTTGTTTTTGTAAGAGGAAATGACTCAGCCCTGGCAACAAGAAATGCAGATACAGCAACATTGGTCATCCCTTCTTCCCCTTGCCCTCTTAACATCGCTGCTATAATGCAAAAATATATATGAACAGCAAAAACATTTCTTCAGGAAAAAAAAATACTATGAACTCATGACTGATGGTTTTGATGATTAGAGAGCAATGTTGTAGCACGGAGCAGGAGGTAAAGTTGTAATCGTATTTGTGATTATCAGTAGAATTGGAACATTTATTTTCGTTCTTTTCTTTCTCATACTTTTTTTTAACTTTTTCTTTGATCCTTACTTTCTTTTCTTTTTTCCATTTTTTTTACTATATAGCAGTTTGTAACATTTTTAATTTTCTTGTTAAAAATATTTAATAAAATCACACACACACGCACCTCTATTCTGTACATACAAACATAAATACATAAATTTTGTACATAAATACAAACAAGTAGTGCCAAAAGAAGATAATATTTACCCTTTTGGGTTGAACTGTGGGCTCCTTGGTGCTCTCTGAACTTGGCTATGTTTTTGCAAACATTTCATTACCAGACTAGGTAACATCTTCAGTCATAGAAGAGAGTAGGGTTTGCTCGCTGGCTTTCTCTGTCAATATTTGTAGGAATGTTCTTGGGTAGGCTGTTGCTTTACTGTTTGATTGTTTATCTGAACTGAATCATGCAGTCAATTCCCTGAACTGACTTTATTTGTTGGATGCCAGCTGGGAAGATTGCTTCACATAACAAGATTGATCACATAACATGGGAAACTGCAACCACTGTAAATACATGCCAGTTGTCAAATACCAACATTTTGATCATATGACCATGGCGATGCAGCCATGGTCATAAATGCAAGGATTGATTGTAATGTAAGTCATTTTCTTTCAGTACCACTGTAACATCAAATAGTTACTAAGTAAGGAAAGGTAAAGAAAGCAGAAAGGGAAGGAAAAGAAAGGAAAGGAAAGGAGAAAGGAAAAGAAAGGAGAAAGGAAAGGAGAAGGGGAAGGGAAGGGGAAGGGAAGGAAAGGAAAGGAGAAAGGGAAGGGAAGGAGAAAGGAAAGAGAGGAAAGGATAGGAGAAAGGAAAGGAGAAAGGGAAGAAAAGAAAAGAAAGGAAAGGAAAGGAGAAGGGGAAGAAAAAGAGAAAGGAAAGGAAAAAGGAAAGGAGAAAGGAAAGGAGAAAGGAAAGGAGAAAGGAAAGGAGAAAGGAAAGGAAGAAAAGTTTATTATTCTGATCGCATTCCAGGAAGGGATTACCAACTAAGGTTCACTTACCGGGTCATAATTTCTCTTCCCTGATTCCAGGTTTCTCCTTTTCCCCTCCTTTTTCCAAAGTCTGCCCAACTACTACCTATGACTACAAGCTGACAAATCTGTCCATTTATTTCTCTTTCTCTTTCCGTCCTCCATCTACTGCCAAATAAGGAAAGGGTTCTCAAATTTCCCTCTCTCTCTACTCAAAGATCTTTATTGCCCTTCTGGCCAAGATGAATCAATAGGGCGTGTGAATTCACTGGGTAAACTCCTCTGCAATAATGTAATGATGATGTCAATATTTGAGAAATTATGGCTGCTAACTTTGCACTGCCCATTGTAAACAGTTGTGACTGCTTCTTTGAAATGGCTGTTATTTTCAAACAGTTCTACACAGGGCAAAAGCAGATCGCCCAGGTTAAGTGCAATGCATTGGTCCTTAAGGCCCTGTCACACTGCCCAATGGATGCAAAATGTTTGTAAAAAGGACACAGCGGACAAGAAAAATGTACCATCCGTTGTTATCCGCTCTCAAAAGGGGTAAAAATTTGCATAACCAGAGCGGATAACACGGAAAGTAACGGATGGGGGGAGGACGCAGAGCGGATGGAAAACAGATGCAGAGCGGAAGCCTAGAGATGGGAGCGGATGGCACATCTGCTAGGCTTCCAGGGGACCTCAGGCAAAGCAGACGCGGAATGGAAAGAGCGGATGCAGAGCGGACACCGAGCAATGAAGCGGATCACAGCGGATGAAGCGGATGCAGAGCGGAAGCCTAGCAGATGGCCTTGCGTTCAATACGCATGTGGGGTGGATGTATTGTGTCAGCTCCCGGATATAAAGGGAAGCAGCTCGGAAGCAGGTCACATTAAGAGGAAAGACTGCATCCAGAACCATGAGTGCCTTGCCAGCTGCCCTGCCTGCATACCTTGCTGCAGCCTTTTGCTGCCTTCCTTGCTGCCTGCCATCCTGCCAGCCTCCCTGCCAGCCTTCTGTCTGCCTCCCTGCAAGCCTCCCTGCCAGCTTTGCTGTCTGCCAGCCTTGGCTGCCTGCCTCTGCCAGCCTTGGTGACTGCTTGCCAGGCCTCTCCTGCCAGCTCGCCCGACCTCCCTGCAGCAGCAACCCACAACCATGGGGAAGAAGAGGAAGCCCTCAGCCTCTCGCTGCCAGCCTGGCAGAGGGAGGGGGCCACCTCCTGCCCCCTGGCCCTCACTCTGCTTCTGCTGGGGCTTCTGCTGCCCGGCTCGATTCTTGCTGGTGCTGGGCTGCTTCTGCTTCTGGAGGAGCTGATGATGCTGCTTATGGTGTGTGTTGCATTCTGCTCTGCCTTACTCTGCTGTGCTGCTTCTGGCGTGGTGCTTCTACTGATGCTTACGTCTGCTGATGCATGCTCCTGGTGGTGGTGCTTCTGCTGGTGCTTACTCTGGTGAAGCTGCTCCTCGTCCGGATGGTCACGCTCGTGCTCCTGGACTTGCTCGTCCTGCTCCGTGTTCTGCTCGGCTCCTGGTCTTGCTCGTCCTGCTCGTTTGCTTGTCCTGCTCGTGCTCCTGGTCCTGCTGGGGCTCCATGTGCTTACTCTGCTGCTGCTGATCCTGGTCCTGCTGGTCCTGCTTGCTGCTGCTGATTGGTGATGATGATCCTGCTGGTGCTGCTGCTTGCTGCTGATGATTTGCTGTTGCTGCGCTGCTGCTGGTGTGGAGGAGCAGCCCTACAACCTAGAGTCCATCTGATGAGGCCCATATGGCCCTGCCAGAGGGGGAAGAGGCAGATGCATGATAGGAGAGGACAATACTCCATTGGAGGAGGAACACGAGGATGAGGTGCTGGAGTGGCTGAGAGAGAATGACTATCTGTGCGGGAAGGGACATCGCTGTTCAGGGACACAAAAGGAAGCAGGCTGCTTGGAGAGTAGAGGTGGAAGAGCATGGCTAACATAGATGTGTCTTCGGCTGGTGGAAGCACATGCACACTGGTACGGGAAGCTGCACTCAAGAAATCTCGCCAGGCCACGTTGAGCTGACGGACAGAGAGACCTATGTCATCCAGGCGCTGATTCCTGGAGGGTGAGATCCGCCCACTGAGGACACCAGCACCCCTCTCACGACCCTCTCTCTCCGGCAGCCTGCTGAGATCAGTCCTCTTCTGGCGACGAGTAGTCATCAGTCTCCAGGCAGGTTCTCTGTGAGGTCCAGAGGCGGAGAACAGTTGTTTTAGACTGTGGCGGAGTGCGTGGAGGACTCCCTGGTGCAGTGAAGGAGAAAGGAGACGGACGTCCACCCACAGCCCTACCAGCATCCACGCCCGAACTCACCTCCACAGAAAGGCGAGAAGCCAGAACAGGAGGGGCAGAGCCACACTGTCCTGCTGGAAGATCAGGGAACCCATACCGGAGCAGCATAGATCTCCTCTCTTCAGCGTGGTCCACACGATCCTCATCCTCCAACCACAAGCCCTTCTCACCTATGTGAGAACAACCGCACAGACATGGGGAACCCCAGTACAGGTGGTGAAGGACCGAGATCACCGAGCTGCTTAAAACCCTCGCAGCCAGGGGAACTTGCTCCACCCAGTCCAGGTCTGCTCCTCCACCCCAGGTGATTTCCCTCCCATTCCAAGGCTTTCCACAGGCCCTCACCTACCAGGGCTACCGCTACCAGGAGGTTGCGGCAGCACGGCAGCACCAGCAGCAGCCCTTTCCAGTCCAGGCACAGAGTCATCAGACGACACCATTGCACTGGTTCACTAATGCCAAAGATGCACCCACGACATTGATGCCACGACGGCCACTGATTCACCGACATCGATGC
This sequence comes from Laticauda laticaudata, assembly GCA_004320025.1. Classification (NCBI taxonomy): domain Eukaryota; kingdom Metazoa; phylum Chordata; class Lepidosauria; order Squamata; family Elapidae; genus Laticauda; species Laticauda laticaudata. The sequence goes on along the minus strand of BHFT01043535.1, from coordinate 67,238 downwards.
CACTACGCCAGTCCTCACCAGCTACAGACCAGACAGCCACATACACTGCTCCTTCCTCCACCCCACAGCAAGCCCCAGCCTCAGTACATTCTGTCTCGGTACTGGGGCTGACACCATGGCATGGAGAAGGAGCTCTCAATCAGGGAGCTGAGCCAGCTGTCCGAGAGCTTCCTCAACACCCATCACTGTTGTCCTCGTCGGATCCAGGCACCACAGTGGGGCTCAGACACACTCTAGCCCCCAGACCACCCCCTCTACAGCACCTGGACCCTTCACCCTGAGACTGGCGACACCTCCGAGTGGCAAAGAGAGTGCCAGAGACTGGGTGGTACCTGTAGACTTTATTTGGACACTTGACTTGGGTCATTTTTTCTTTCACAGCTTGTTTATATAATAAAGTTTATTCTTGCTTCACCATACTTGCTTCATTTATTTTTGTAAATAAGTCTTGGTGGAACTTTTAGAATGGGTTTATAGCCTTTGCTGCTTGTGAGATGGGTAAGGATAGCAGTGGGATGGGCAGGGATACCTTGGATGGGTAATAGCTGTGGGATGGGGCAGGGATACCTTTGGATGGGTAATAGCTGTGGAATAGATAAACTTCAAGTACAGACATAGTGGGACTGTATGGTCCACCCTCCCAGGTGTCACACTATGGCCCTTTATTATCAATAACAATGTAAGCATTGATCCAATACATTTCAAATAAACACAAACTTTTATTAAATGCTGTTCATTGTAGCCCACCCAACATAATGTGCCATCTCATCAGTGAGATGAGACAGGCTGAAGGAAGCATCCATTAAGCATCTACCATCCTGTGTTGCCACTCACTGCTCCAGTTGGGGATTGCACCAGTGTTCAGGAGGTTGCCCTGCTTCTTCCTTCATGTGAGGCCTGTTGGGGCCTTGCACATCCTCAGTGTCTATCAGGTTTTGCCCTGCCTCCATTCCCAGCTCCATGTCCCCATTGCCTTGCTGGAGGTCCGAGCCTGTTTCTGCAAGACTGGGTAGCGGGTGTGCATGAGACTGTGCAGGATGCAGCAAGCTTCCATGATCCCCTCTCACGGTCTGTGGGACGATGCCTGCATGGTGGTGAGAAGTACCTGGAACCTGTTGGCCAGGATGCCAAGGCGTTCTCACCACCCGCCTTGCCCTGGACAGCCTGTAGTTGAAGATCCTCTCTTCACGGGTGAGGAGTCTGGAAGTGTAGGGCTTCATGAGGTATGGTTCTGAGGGAGAAGGCATCATCCCAGATGAAGTAGGGCACACATCTTGCGTTGCCGTTGGCAGGGGTCTGGATCTGGGAAGCCCATGATGAGGTTGTGTTTCCAGCCCCTCCTTGAGGGGACTGGTGGTGTGTATATTGGCCATCTGAAGATGACCGTTGCCTGAAGCATCGATTGTACATGAACTTGTAGTCAGCATCGACATGGCAAAGAGGAGATGTGCTGAAGAAGCCCTTGTGAGTTGAATATAGTAGTGACCTCGACTTGGCTGGTTCTTTGCAGGCCATGTGCTTGCCATATCTATGGCTCCAACAGTGTGTGGGAAGTTCCACCTCTGAAATATGGTCTGCAACTTTCTTCGAGCTTGTTCAGTGGAGGGGCACTGGAGAGTTCATCCATGTGTTCTTCGATGATGGTCTGCACCACTTCTCTGACCACAATGCTGATGGTGTTGTTGTGGCACCATCCAGCTGTACTGATGCTCGAGGTGGTGCCTGAGGCCAGGTGGCTCAGAGTCAGATGCCACCTTTGAGCCCAGGGTCCAGGCTGGCGGAATTTGGTGCTCTGCTTGGTCAACCTGGGTGTCAGCCGTGCAAACTTCGAAAACATGGCTGGAGGCATCTCATTGGAAGTTCTGGAATGCATGAGGGTGCTTCGTTCCTGAGCTCCAATCATCAGCTTGTTGTTACAGTTCATACTCTGCTCTTCTCACGATCCATCTTCGGACCAGATGCTTCTTGGCGCCTCCTTTTCTTCCCGTAGTAGAGTTCACAAGCTGTAGATGGCTTTACACTGTTGCAGAACGGATGGTGGCTACAAAAAAGGAGTTTGTTACATCCATGGGGGACATGACTGGATGCTGTGAGAGAGGAAGGGGCAGATGAAGTTCTGCAGAGGCCTGCACAGCTGGGCTGCTGGTCTGAAATGAGATCAGTGAGTTGCTTCTCCCTTTTTTTATAGGGCAATATAGGTTTTCCACTATGTGTCCCTTTGCATCCCTAGGCATCCTCTAGACTTCCCTTAATATCCAAGATAGGTCCCTCTGCGAACGTTTTTTCCCTTTTAAATGCTTTCTTTGCGTGCTGCATCCGCTTTCATTCCTTTCTCCGATCCATGCTACTAACGCTGCGTGTCATGTTCGCGTCCGTTTCCACTTCCTCGTGTGTCCGAGCGGAATGCGGTTGGCGGATGCGCAGCGGATGCCTAGCGGATATAGCGGATGTGTAACGGATGCAGAACGGATGTCCCCGTATGCCTAGGGAGTGCAGAATGGAAGCATTTGGATACTTTCCGCTCAGAAGTTTTTGAGTAGCTCAAACCCTATGAGCTGATGAAATGTCAATAGACGGATGCTGGAGGATAGAGAGGAAACAAAACGGAGGCAGTGAGTACAGAACGGAAGCATCACAGTTAACCAATGGATGGCAAGTGTTTTTCTCCGTTTTACATCCTCTTTCCATCCGTTGGTGCAGTGTGACAGGGGCTTTAAAGCAGAAGTATTGTTGCTGCTATTGCCAATGTCTATTTTCACTCAGCATCGATGGCCTGAAATATGTTGACCATATTCTGAACACTCAGCTGGTATGGAAATGCTGTGACCTATCAGATAGGCATAGCTTTATCTGAAAATGGATGTTCTAGTGGTCTTCTGAAAAGCTGCTAAACTTGTAAAAAATAGTCGTGATCATAGTCATGGAGAGGCCTTACAGGATGAAGCAAAAGAGGACAATCAATAATGACAAAACTCCATCTTTGATAATTGTTCAAAGGAATGTCTGTTACAGCACTATATCACCTAGAATACGATATCCAACCTCATGGAAAACAGTTGATCTGACTGAAGCCATTTTTGCTGCTTCTGTGTTGCCACACTGGACCCCTAGGGATAGCGAGGAGGGATTTGAGAGAGAGGGGATTCTGTAGCCAAAACAAATATTTTTTCTTGGGAACCAAGGTCATTCTAACACCTGGTTGGGAGAAGGTAGAGTTATGCTACCTGCTTGCCAGACCACACCATTATTGGACCATGTAACTGATTGTTTTGAGAAGTAGAAAACTTTTTACTTTTAATTAGGTGAAAACCATGGGAGTTTTCAGAGTTGGTTTTCACCAGATCTGTGCTAATATGATATTTCCAATAAGGCGATTCTTTGAGGAATTTACTTCCCTTGCAGTTTTGCTTGATATGGATCTATTACTTGGAACCCTGACATATAGCTTAGCTGGCAGTGTTTCTTCAGCTTGACAATTTTTAAGAAGTGTGGACTCCCAGAATTCCATATTGAGCTATTGTGCCTAGAGAATTCTGCAAATTGGTCTACACATCTTAAAGTTATCTAAGTGAGAAAAACTGGCTTAGGAAAAGAACCTGGTCAGAGAATCAGATCAAAGAAGGGATGGAGAAAAAATGATTAGTAATAACTACCTATTGGATTACAAAATGAAGGAGGAAACTATTAAAGAATGTATGATAACTTGGGCTAAAAATGTGGGCCATAGTATTAATCTAGATCAGTGGGAACGTATTTGGCAGGTAAATTATAAATTAACAATGTCATTTTCTTACAAAGAGAATATATACAAAATGTTTTTCCGCTGGCATATACCCCCAGTGAGACTAGCCAAAATGTTCCCAATTATGATACCTTAAGCCCATGTCACAGTGAACCAACGGATGCAAAGAGGATGTAAAACGGACAAAAAACCTTGCCATCCGTTCGAAAACGCGCGATGTACCCTCACTGCCTCCGTTTGCTTCCTCTCTATCCGTCCAGCATCCATTTATGGATGTTTCAATCCGTTCCAAAAGTTTGGGCTGTCCTAAAAATTTTGCGCGAAAATGTATCCAGTTTCGTCCATTCTGCATCTGCTACGCCTCTACCATCCGTTACGCATCCATTACACATCCGCTATATCCGGTAAGGCCGTCCGCTCGCATCCGCGAACTCTATCCGCCGACGCAGGGAAGGAAGCAGAACGGATGCAAAAGGATGGCTAGCGGATTGCACGAACGAAACAAGCGTTTAAAATGGAAAAAACGTTCGCAGAGGGGACCTATCTCGATATTAAAGGATGTCTGCAGATGCTAGAGATGCCTAGAGAATGCCTAGAGATGCAAAGGAACACCTATAACTGCCTATAAAAAGGGGGAAACACTTGCCTGCATCTCACTTTCAGAACAGCACCCGCGGTGCAGACCTCTGCAGCTTTATCTGGCTTTCTTCTCCTTCCACAGCATCTCAGTCATGTCCACCGTGGATTGTAAACAAAGTCCTTTCGGCAGCCACCATTGTTCTGCAACAGTGCGAAGCCATCTGCAGGCTCTGTGAACTCTACTGCGAGAAGCAAAAGGAGCCACCAAAAAGAGTCTGGTCCGAAGATGGTTTGCCGAAGAGCAGAGGACGGACTGTACAACAAGCTGATGGTCGGAGCCAGGAACGAAGACACTCGGCATTCCAGAACTTCATGAGGATGCCTCCAGCCATGTTTGACGAAGTTGTGCAGCACCTGACACCAGGTTGACCAAGCAACGCAGCCAGCTTCCGCCCAGCCTGGACCCTGGGCTCAAAAGTGCATGGACTCTGCGCCACCTGGCCTCAGGGACCTCCTACAGGAGCATGCAGTACGCTGGAGGGTGCCATCACAACCTCATAGTAGCATTGTGGTCATTGAAGGTGGGCAGGCCATCATCGAAGAATACAAGGAGGAGCTCCTCCAGTACCCCTCCACTGAAGAAGGCTGGAAGAAAGTTGCAGAGCAGTGGTATCAGAAGTGGAACTTACCACACACGTTGGAGCCATAGATGGCAAGCACGTGGCCTGCAAATCTCCAACCAAACTCAGGCTCCACTTATTTCAACTACAAGGCTTCTGCAGCATCATCCTCTTGCCATGGTCGATGCTGACTACAAGTTCATGTACATCGATGCTTCAGTCAGCGGCTCATCTTCAGATGCCCAGGTATACAACGCCAGTCACCTCAAGGAGGAGCTGGAAGGCAACCTCATCATGGGCTTCCCAGATCCAGAACCACTGCCCAACGGCACACAGATGTGCCCTACTTTCATCGTGGGGGATGACATCTTCTCCCTCAGAACCTTAACTCAATGAAGCCTAACACTTCCAGACTCCTCACCCTGAAGAGAGGATCCTTCAACTACAGCTGTCCAGGGCTAAGCGGCGTGGTGGACAACGCCTTTGGCATCCTGGCGCACAGTTCCAGGTACTTTCACCACCATGCAGCATTGCCCCAGAGACCGTGAGGAGGATCATGGAAGCTTGCTGCATCCTGTACATCTCATGCGCACCCGTCTACCACAGTCTTGCAGAACAGGCTCGTGACCTCAGCAAGGCAATGGGGACATGGAGCCTGAGGGAATGGAGCAAGTACGAAACCTGATAGACACTGAGGATGTGCAAGGCCCCAACAGAGCCTTCACATGAAGTGAAGAAGCAGCTGCAACCTCCTGAGACAATGGTGCAACTCCCCAGCTGGAGCAGTGGAGTGGCAAACGGATGGTAGATGCTTGCATGGATGCTTCCTTCTAGCCTGTCTCATCACACGGATGAGATTGGCCATTTATGTTTGGTTGGCCTACAATGAACAGGGCATTTAATAAAGAGTTGTGTTTATGTTACATGTGGGATAATTATTACATTATTATTGATAAAGGGCCGTAGGTGTGACACTGGGAGGGTGGACCATACAGTCCCCACTATGCTTGCACTGGAGGTTATTCTCTCCCAAGCTATTACTCATCCCCAAAGGTATCCCTGCCCATCCCACAGCTATCTTAACCGATCCCACAAGCATGCAAAGGCTTAAATCATTTCTAAAAGTTTCCAGCAAGACTTTATTAAAAAAAGAAATGAAGCAAGTGTGTGAATCATAAATAGACTTTATTAACAACAAGCTATAAGACAAAAATGAGTCTCTGGTACTCTCTTGGTCGCTCAAGTCCCAGGGGTGAAGGGTGCAGGTGCTATAGAGGTGGCTGGTGCTGAGTGCTTGTCACACCACCTCCAGAAGCAGAAGCAGCAGAAGCGCCAGCCCCAGAAGAGCGAGCCCGTGCTGCAGACAACCCCAGAGAACCAGAGTGAGGGCCAGGGGGCGGGATGGTAGCCCTGTCCCTCTTGCCAGGGGTGTAGCAGATGGCTGAGGCTTGCTGTGCTTCCGCATGGTTGTGGGGTTGCTGCTGGCTGGGAGGCTGGCAGGAACCAAGGCTGGCAGGCAGGCAGGCAGAGATTGGCACCAAGGCGTGCGCAGAAAGGTGGCAGGCAGGCAGGCAGCAAGGCTGGCAGGCAGGCAGCAGCAAGGCTGGCAGGAAGGCTAGCAGGAAGGCTGCAGGCAGGCGCTGGCAGGCAGGCTGGCAGGCCTGGCAGGGAGGCAGGCCCAAGGCTGGCAGGAAGGCTGGCAGGCAGGGAAGCACCAAGGCCTGGCAGGCAGACATGAACCAAGGCTGGCAGGAAGGCAGGCAGCAAGGCTGGCAGGCCAGACTGGTGGCAGCAGGCTTGCAGGCAGGCTGGAGCAGGCTGGCAGCAGAGGCTGGCAGCAAGGCTGGAGCAAGGCTGGCAGCAAGGCTGGTAGCAGGCGCAGGGAGCGCTGGCAGGGAGGCTGGCAGCAAGGCTGGTAGCAAGGCTGGCAGCAAGGCTGGCAGGCAGACATGCAGGCAGGGCAGGCAAGGCAGCCAATCCGTCCGGCAGCAGGTCTTTCCTCTGAATTGGCGACCTGCTTCCGAGCTGCTTCCGTTATTCCGCGGGGCTGACGCAATGAATCCCCCCCGCATGCGCAATTAATGCCAGGCATCCGTTAGGCTTCGCTGTGCATCCGCCTAGGCTTCCGCTCTGCATCCGCTTCATCCGCTGCTGCATCCGCTGTATACCATTCTCCGCGTCCTGCTTGCTGCAGGCCCCCTGGAAGCCCTGTGGTTGCGCCATCTGCTCTCATCTGCTTCCATCTGCTGGGCTTTCTGTTCCGCATCTGCTTTGCATCCGCCGCGTCCTCCCCGCGTCCGTGTTATCCGCTCCCGGTTATGCAAATTCTTGCCCCTTTTGAGAGTGGATAAGTTTTGCTCGTCCGCTGTGTCCTTTTTGCATCCGTTGGCCAGTGTGACATGGGCTTAAATGTTGGAGATGTAGCCATAAACAGGACATATACTTTCATATGTGGTGGACCTGCTCCCATACATGGAAATACTGGCAAAAAAATAGATTATGATTAGAGGAAATGACGAATAAAATGAGAGAAATGAGAGAATAAAATTTAAACCAGAACTTTTTTTTTAACTTGGCATGTTACAGCCAAACATGAATAAGAAACATCAATACTTGATGCTCCATATCATAACGGCTGCTAGAATTACTTTCACCTAAAATTGGAAGCAGGCTACGAACCCCCCCCCTCAAAAAAAACCATAATAATTGATAAATTAACATGAATGTTCTTAAATGGATAGATTAACAAAGTTATTGAAAGATAAGGAAGAAGGAGAATATTATAAAATATGGGATGTCTGGTATGAATGGATAAGGAAAAGGAGTTGAATGATAATTTTGTAACATCATAAAACAATAAGGTTTACGTGTAAATAAATGTAAATAAAAATGTATGTGTGTATATATAAAATGCTCAAAATGATGAAGAAGTAGATACAAAGATGTATAACACGTTAATAGAAGTGAAATGCAAATGTATACACTGCTTTAGTAACATTGAAAATTTGTTTTTAACTGATGAAACGTTGAATACATAATTTATTAAAAAGAATGTGGCTTGTTTCTCCATTATATCATATGTCTAAACTCCTGCTTTAGAATACATCCAATAACACATTCAGCAAGATCTATAGATATGACAGTCTGCATAAGCCAGTGTCTCCTTTTCTTGATTATGCACAAAGATGTTTTTTTTGCAAGTAGCAAGATCAGACATTTTTACAACTTACAACAGTTTCTTTGGGGACCATTTAACGTTACAACAGCATTGAAAAAATTGACTTAATGATTATTTTTCACAATTCCGACCTCTGCAGCATCCCCATGGTCATGTCATAAAAATGCAGATGCTTGGCAATTGATTCATACTTATGACCATTGCCATGTTCCATTGCCTTATTGTGCAGGAGTAACAAAGACCTGCTCATTTATTAATTTTTAGTCCATTATTCCATCCCAAAGTCTCTTTCCTTTTATTAGTACAACAACCCTGAAGGGGAGAAACAGCTCAGCTATGTTGACTGTCTCAAGATGAGCTGTATATTTAATTGTACTTTAATATAAATTTCCTTGGTCTGAATTACAGGCTGAAAACTAACACCATGCTGCCTTTCATAGACTGGCAATCAATCTTCCTCTTCTTTGGTTTATCTATTTAAAACTGGAGCCCACTCTAACTGAACTCTTTGGGAATGAGTCCACTGCAGACAGAAAATCTGCTAAATCGGGAGGTTTGCTCTAAAAATGTATGTCAAAAAAATGAATGAAGGTCAAAAACCTAGTGCTAATAACATTAAACAGCCACATATAATCTATAAAAGGAAATTGGGTGAATTTCAGTCTAGCTGTGTTACAACCAAGATGATGAACTGGAAAAGTCTATAAAACTTTAGAGCTAGTTTTTTCCCCCATATTTTTATCTTCGTATATTTTTGTCTTTGACCTTGAGCAACTCTTGAGCCTGAAAATATTGTAGTATTTTTACCCCTTTCCTTAAAAAAAAAAAAATTAAAGTCAAGGTGAGCCATACTCTTTTTCTCCTGTTTGCCTAATGTTTATTGTGCATTGATACATATTTATATAACTGAGCAACTTTTACATTTCAAAATCTGCAAATTGTACATACAGACTTTAAAAAAAAAAATCTGAATCTGCCCTTTGATTGTTTATATCAGCCATAATTTGTGGCTTATGCCACGTGCTTCCACGGTGAACTTAAATGACAAGAGCAGATATAATTTTTCAAGTTTCTCCAATTCTATATTTATCAGTGCATTACAGCTAAGATATGGTAGCTCTTGACTCTGTTAAAAGGGAAACAAATTCATCATTCTAGGTCCAAAGAGAAGCAATTTATTTTGCAAAAATAAAAGGCAGTGGTAACTCAGAAAAAAATAAAAGGTCTCAATATAACTGCTAACATATTTTTGTCTGAAAATCAATATGGCATTCACAACCATACCTTTTTCATCCACAAGGCAAAAATGAGGTTTCCATAGTGTAAGTGTGTCTGTCATCTTAATTTTTTTTTGCCCTCCTCTGCGCAAGCACCTTAAAACAGAATTTTGGTTAGTTGTGTAGATTTTAAAGCCTCTGTTGTGTGATTCTGAGCAACATGGATTTTTTGTGTTTAACTTTTCATAGATTTGGAAATGTCTGCATATTTGGCAGTCTTATTTCAGGCTGAAATAAAAATTTAATCAAAATGGAAAAAGACTTTGAAGTTTATTATAAGAGCCTTGTATTTGTGTTACAAATTACTCATCATCCCCTTAAAAGTATATGAGTGAAAGGGGATGTGATCTTCATGAACAGCTGACAGTCTGTGTGTGTGTGTTTGTGTATATTTATATATATCCAAGACATGGCAGAAAATATTTACGATCTGATTTTCTGTCTCATCATCCCATACTAACAATCCGGTTGCTAAGTCTGGACTTGCAATGTCATTTAGAATATATCAGTGTCACTGAATGATTACAGCTTTATCCTAAGCTTCAATGGATGAGTGCAGATTCATAAGAAACTAAATACATGCTTGCTAATACCAGCTTGAAATTGCAGTCAAATTGTTACCTAGAGTGATTGCTTTGGAGCATTAAATACTAAAAAAAAAAAATTCCTTGATGTGTGACATTTATGTAGAAATCTGGGTATTCCCTCTGAGATCTTAAAAAAAGCAAGATAGAATATGGTTCATTTCTTCTCTGTGATAAAATACTAAACTGGTGCTATGTTTGTCATAATTAATGCAGAGAAATAGTCCTTTCTCAGCTAGGAAAGGAAGCACAGATTAATCTGCTTGGTTGAAGGTTAGTATAAAAAATATAAAAGAGTGTGGGGAGGAAAATGGATGTTAGTTTTAGCCATTGGCAGAAGAGACAAGTAGAAAATTATCTTTTCTTCCCAAAAGAAAGTGGATTCTAGATCATTGAAAAATGCAGTGTGTAGAAGAGACATAAAAAATCTGATTTTTTAAAAATTATTATTTATAAATAAATAATTTCTGAGTCTGATGCCTTCCTGAAATTATTTTCTTTCATGACTTTTATAATATTGGTGGGTTATTGGATTCTGGTGTGTCTGTTGACTCTGCTAAGGGGCAGGCATGCAGGGAGTGGGAATCATGTCCTGAGATCCTGCATGGAAGTAAGATCAGGGTCAAAGAGAAAAACACAAGAACCAGTATCTCACCTTTACAGAGTTGAGATTGGAGAAAATCTGTAAAATACAAACAAACAACAACCATGTTTTACTATAACTAAAGGATTGGGATATTGACAGCTGCAAGTAGGACTGGAAAGTTGGTTGTTCCCAATCAGGGTAAACTATTATGACTTATAACTGCCTGGATGGAGACTATAACTGTTTTTAACTATCTGTAACTTGGCTGGCTGAAGAATTCTGAGTGTTAGAATCCACACATCTTAAAATTGCCAACTTTGAGAAACAGTGAAGAGTGCCTTCTCTCTAAAGCTAACCCTAACCCTGAAAAGGAGAGTGGGCTCTACTGTCATTGTAAATTCTCATAGTAGACCCCCTTGGTTCCAAAGAGCTTTTGAGGATTTACTCCTTTCAGAACAAATCTCTTCCCACCCTTAAATTCCCGTCTCTTGACCAGGGACTTAAAATATAACTGTACAGATGGACTGTTTTAGCTCATCTAAATGATCTTTTTTTTTGGGGGGGGGGGGGGNGGGGGGGGGGGTTGGATGAGGCAGAACTGTCTGATTATAACCATGTATTTTTCAGAGTGCTGACTTGCATAGAGAACCTCAATAAGACCTAGTAGATATTTACAGCTTATTTTCAAAGATAGATTCTGACTAAAAGGAACTATCTAATTATCATGTGATTCTAATGAGATTCTGTTGACTGGTTGTTCACTTATTTTAGAACTGAAGCAACTGCTGATAAGGCAACTGCTGAGGAAGAAGGCCTCTTCTCATAGCTCCTTAGGGATTAGGGAAGAAAAGAAATCTAGCACAGCAGTAATTGTCTTACTAAGTTGAAAGGATGACTTTTAAAAAATCTCTAAAACTTTCGCAGCAGGAAACATTTGCACTTAAGAAGTTCTCTTGGAAATAAGATGCTGCTTTGCAGCTGCTTCATTTAATCTATGTGTAAAGTTTTTTGCCAGTTTTTTTTGGTATGGGGAATTCAGGGTGCACTATATAGAGATATAACCATGCAATCATCACTTTTACCTGTGTACCACAATAAGGTTATGGTAGCCATTTTGACTTTTTTAACCTCACTCCTTCCTGACATTTCTGTGTTTAGAGGGTGACGTGGATACCCAGGATTCATCCAAATATAAGGACGTAAAGTCATGATATGAGTGCTTTGTTGTTCACATGATATCTTAAGCAGGTTATGGCTAAAATGCCCAAATGTGGTTCATTATTTCTGTTTCCCAATTTAAAAATAGTAGCACACTTGTTCTCCATGTTTAATATGGACCATGAAATCAGGTGCTAATTGGCTGTCAGTTCTCTACAAGCACCATACATTTTTATGTGTTTAGAAATGAACCTGCAACTATTAGTTGATTATTTATTTTGCCTATCCTGTAAGGCCTTGAGGTCAGGAAAGTCCAGAGTTCTGATAAATCCTGGATATATTTTTAAGTGGGATGAAAAAGTTAAGAGATATGCTCAGAGAAAAATAATTCCGTGGCCTAAATTTTTTGAATAATAAAAATTAAAGATAAAATATTCACAAAAATTAAAGAAAAGATAGAAATGATAGACAGACAGAAAGACAGGTAAAATGGCTTAATGGCTCAATTAAGCTTGTCAGTTGGAAAGTTGCCAGCCTATGTTTGGAACCTAAGTGCTGCATGACAACGTGAGCTAACAGCAGTTTGAAAGCATGGAAATGTGAGTCGATAAATAGGTACCACATTGGTGGTAAAGCTAACAGCATTCCATGTGCCTTGTTGTCATATAGTCATATTGCCACATGATCACAGAAGTGTCTTCAAACAGTGATGGCTCCCTTAGCTCAGAAACAGAGATGAGCACCACCTATAGAGTTGGACATGACTGGATAGGATAAATGTTTACCTTTCCCTTTATCTTTACCTTCACATTTATTTGTGTGGCTAGCCAGATGATAGATAGATAGATAGATAGATAGATAGATAGATAGATAGATAGATAGATAGATAGATAGATAGATAGATAGATAGATAGATAGATAGATAGATAGATAGATAGATAGATAGATGGATAGATATAGATAAAGAGAGAGAGAGAGACAGACAGACAGAAATTGGAATCTATAGGCTGTATTCATTTAATGACCAATTGTTTCAAGACCGGTCAAAATTACAATGAAACCCACTCCCCAAAGTTACTTATGACCCATCCTCAAAATTATAACTGCTGTATCACCACTAACTCTGAAGTCAATCAGCCCTCATTTAAGGATCACAATAGCCTATGATGGAATTTCTGGGCTGAATTGTGGTTGTTTAGTGTGGGCTATATATTATCTATTTATCTATCATCCATCTGTCTGTCTATCTATCTATCTATCTATCTATCTATCTATCTATCTATCTATCTATCTATCTATCTATCTATCTAATCATCTATCTTCCTCTGTTGCATCCAATGGCTTCATTCCTTTTGTTCTAAAAGATAATTCAGCAGAGAAATAATTCTTTTTAATATCAATTTTTTAATGAATCACAATCTAAATAAACACCAGTCCACTTAGGCCTTCCCGAATATAATCAGTTCAGCCATACTGCTGCCCTCATGTTATTTTAACAGTTATTTTTTTTTAAAATGTACATGTTTAAAGTTACTTTCATTGTTTATTTTAAGGAGGTGACAAATTTGTGGCTTGCAGTCTTCAGACCTCTGATGGATTGGCATGGTTATAGGCTAAAGTCCTATTGACACCCAGTATTTGCTAGTACTTTAAGGAAGATTAATTAAAAAAAAAAAGCAGCAACAACAGAGACATCTATCTCTTTCTTGTCTGTTCCTTACTGGAAGTAACCTTAAGACTTTTACCACCAAGGATTTTTGACATAGTGGAGATGCAAGCAACAATTTTGCATAGGACACATCCCTTTTGTTTCTTCCTTCACAATGAAAGTAGACAAAAGGATGCAACCCAGTTCAGTGAGGAAACTGCTCTTCTCAAAACAAGCCAGACTACAGATTCATAAACAGGTTGGTCAAAAAGTCAAGTTTTGGGAAGCACATCTAGACTTGCAAGATTGATGTCAGCTCTAAATCAGGTTAATGTAATATAGAATAACAGAATAATTCCAAACAGAGTTGGAAGGGGTCCTGGAGGTCTTGTAGTCCACCATGCTGCTTAGGCAGAAAGCTTTATACCATTTCAGATAAACAGTTGTCCAGTTTCTTCTTAAAAGCTTCCAATCTTATAGGTCAATGCTACTTTGATTGCAAAGCTTTAAGCCCCTGTCACACTGCACCAACGGATGGAAAGAGGATGTAAAACGGAGAAAAACACTTGCCATCTGTTGGTAAGCTGCGATGCTTTCTGTTCTGTACGCTCACTGCCTCCGTTTTGCTTCCTCTCTATCCGTCCAGCATCTGTCTATGACGTTTCATTCGCTCAGAGGGTTTTGAGCTGCTCAAAACTTTTGCGCGGAAAATGTACCCATTCGTCCGTTCTGCATCCGCTAGGCATCCTCTAGGCATCCCTTCTGCATCCATTACGCATCGCTATAATCCGCTAGGCATCCGCTACGGATCCGCACAACTCGATCTACTCCGGCGGTAAACGGACGCAGGAGGAAGCGGAACGGATGCGGAACAGATGCATAACGGATGCAGAACGGATGGAAGCGGATGGCAGCTCGCAAAAGAAAGCATTTTAAACGGAAAAAACGTCCGCAGAGGGGACCTATCTCAGATATTAAGGATGTCTAGAGGATGCCTAGAGAATGCAAAGAGGACACATAGTGGAAAAACCTAATACTGCCTATAAAAGGGGGAGCAACTCATCTGGATCTCACTTTCAGACCAGCAGCCCCAGCTGTGCAGACCTCTGCAGCCTTCATACTGACTCTTGCTCTTCCACAGCATCCAGTCATGTCCACCATGGATCGTAAAAAAAGTCTTTCGCAGCCACCATTGTTCTGCAACGGTGCGAAGCCATATAGAGGCTCTTTCAACTGTTCTACGGGAAGAAAAAGAGGCGGCCAAGAAGCGTCTGGGTCTGAAGATGGATCGGGAGAAGAAGGCAGAGTACGGACTGTATGACAAGCTGATGGTGGAACTCAGGAACGAAGACACTCGTGCATTCCAAAACTTCATTGAGGATGCCTTCAGCCATGTTTGACGAAGTTGTGGAGTGGCTGAGACCCAGGTTGACCAAGGCAAACACCAACTTCCGGCCAAGCCTTGGACCCTGGGCTCAAGGTGGCACTGGACTCTGCGCCACCTGGCCTCAGGGACCACGTACAGGAGCATGCAGTACGGCTGGAGGGTGCCACACAACACATCAGCATGTTGGACAGAAGAAGTGGTGCAGGCCATCATCGAAAGAATACATGGAGGAGCTCCTCAAGTCCCCACCACTGAAGAAGGATGGAAGAAAGTTGCAGAGCAGTGGTATCAGAGGTGGAACGTCCCCCACACTGTTGGAGCCATAGATGGCAAGCACGTGGCCTGCAAAGCGCCAGCCAAGCCGGGGTCCACTTATTTCAACTACAAGGGCTTCTTTCAGCATCGTCCTCTTTGCCATGGTCGATGCTGACTACAAGTTCATGTACATCGATGCTTCAGGCAATGGCTCATGTTCAGATGCCCAGGTATACGACGCCAGTCACCTCAAGGAGGGGCTGGAAGGCAACCTCATTGTGGGCTTCCCAGATCCAGACCCACTGGCCCACGACACGGCAAGATGTGCCCTACTTCATCGTGGGGGATGACCACCTTCTCCCTGAGAACCTACTCATAAAGCCTACACCTCCAGACTCCTCACCCGTGAAGAGAGGATTCTTCAACTACAGGCTGTCCAGGGCTAGGCGGGTGGTGGACAACGCCTTTGCATCCTGGCCAACAGGTTCCAGGTACTTCTCACCACCATGCAGCATTGCCCAGAGACGTGAGGAGGATCATGGAAGCTTGCTGCATCCTGCACAATCTCATGCGCACACCGCGTACTACCAGTCTTGCAGAACAGGCTCGTGGACCTCCAACAAGGCAATGGGGACATGGAGCCTGAGGAATGGAGGCAAGGGCAAAACCTGATAGACATCTGAGGATGTGCAAGGCCCAACAGAGCCTCACGTGAAGGGAAGAAGCAGCACAACCTCCTGAAACACTGGTGCCAACTCCCCAGATGGAGTGGTGGAGTGGCCAAGACAGGATGATAGATGCTTAATGGATGCTTTCCTTCAGGCTTGTCTCATCACACTGATGGAGATTGGGCATGTATGTTATGGGTGGACCCTGACAATGAACAAGGGCGTTTAATAAAGAGTTGTGTTTTATGTTGACATGTGTGGATGATTATTACATTATTATGATAATCAAGGGCCATAGGTGTGGCACCTGGAGGGTGGACCATAAGTCCACTATGCTTGCACTGGAGGTTTTTTTATCCCACAGCTATTACCCCTCCACCAAAGGTATCCCTACCCACCCCCTGCTAATCTTAACCCATCCCACAACATGCAAAGGCTTAAACCATTTCTAACAGTTTCCAGCAAGACTTTATTAAAAAAAAAGAAATGAAGCAAGTGTGTGAATCATAAATAGACTTTATTAACAACAAGCTATAAGACAAAAATGAGTCTCTGGTACTTCCTCTTGGTTCGCTCAGGATCCCAGGGGTGAAGGGTGCAGGTGCTGTGAGGTGGCTGGTGCTTGGAGTGCTTGTCACTCAGCACCTTCCGAAGAGAGCAGGAGCAGAAGCGCCAGCCCCAGAAGCAGCGAGCCACTTTATTAAAAAAAAAGAAATGAAGCAAGTGTGTGAATCAAAGATAGACTTTATTAACAACAAGCTGTAAAAGAAAAATGACCCAAGTAGTGTCCAACATAAAGTCCACAGGTAGCCAGCCACCCAGTCTCTGGCACTCCTCTTGGTCACTCGGAGGTGTGCCCAGTCTCAGGGGTGAAGGGTCCAGGTGCTGTGGAGGTGGCTGTGCTGGCGTGGCTTGTCTGAAAGCACCATTTGGCGGTGCCTGGCCACGAGAGGACAACAGGTGACGGTGTGGTTGAAGAAAGCTCTCGGACCAGCTGGGCTCAGACCCGTGATGTTGAGAAGCTCCTTCCTCCATGCCATGGGGTGTCAGCCCGTACCGAGGACAGATGTACTGAGGCGGGCTTGGCTGTGGGGTGGAGGAAGAAGCAGTGTAGTGGGGCTGTCTGGTCTGCAGCTGGGTGAGGACTGGCATTGGTGGCATCGTGGCATCAGTATCATGGGTGGCATCATTGGCGTGGGTGGAATCGGTGGCATCAGTGGAACCGGTGGCACAGTGTCATCCGATGACTATATGCCCTGGACTGGGAAAGGCTGCTGCCTGTACTGCTGGACCTCCTGGTAGCCATAGCCCTGGTAGGTGAGGGCCTGTGGAAAGCCTTGGAATGGGAGGGACATCACCTGGGGTGGAGGAGCAGACCTGGACTAGGTGGGAGCAGGTGCCTCTGGGTCTGGAGAGTTGTGAAGCAGCTCGGTGATCCGGTCCTTCACCACCTGGTACTGGGGTTCCGCCATGTCCATGAGGGTCTGGTTGATAATAGGTGAGGAAGGGCTTGCGGTTGGAGGATGGAGGAGTCGGTGTGGACCAGCTGAGAGAGGAGATCTATGCTGCTCCGGATGGTGTCCCTGATCTCCAGCAGGACAGTGTGGCTCTGCCCCTCCTGTCTGGCTCTCTGCCTTTCTGTGGAGCTGGGGGTGGATGCGGGTAGGGCTGTGGTGGACGTTCCGTCTCCTTTCTCCACCCACACCAGGGAGTCCTCACGCGCTCCACCATGGTTAAAACACCTGTCTGCGGGTTCTCCGCTGTGGTTTCTCTGCCACAGAAACTGCCTGGAGACAGGAGCTGACTCTCAGCGGAAGAGGACTGGCTCTCAGCAGGCTGCCGGAGAGAGAGGGTAGTGAGAGGGGCCCTGGTGGCTCCTCGGTGGCAGATCTCACCCTCCAGGAAGCTGCACCTGGCCATGACGTAGGTCTCTCTGTCCATCAGCTTAACTGTGGCCTGGCCAGATTTTCTTCAGATGCAGCTTCCCATACCAGGTGTGCATGTGCTTCCACCAGCCGAGGAGCACCTCCGAAGTGTAGCCCATACTCTCCCGCCTTCTCTCTGCAGGCAGCATGCTTCCTTTTGGTGTCCCTGTAGAGACGGTGTCCTTCCAGCCACAGATAGTCATTCTCTCTCAGCCACTCCAGCACCTCATCCTCGTGTCCTCCTCAATGGAAGTATTGCCTCCTCTCCGCGTCCCCGCATACGCCTCTTTCTCCTTTGGCAAGACCAGAATGGCCCTCATCAGAGGGGCTCCCAGGTAGTGGGCTGTTCCTCCACACCACCAGCAGCAGGCAGCACCAGTAGGATCCATCATCATCATCATCACCAGCAGGATCATAATCATCATCATCATCACAGCAGGCAGCAGCAGCAGCAGCAGGATCATCATCATCATCATCAGGAGCAGCAGCAGCAGCAGGACCAGCAGGACCAGGATCAGCAGCAGCAGAGTAAGCACCAGCAGCGCCAGCAAGGACCAGGAGCATGAGCAGGACCAGGAGTACGAGGCAGGACGAGCAGGACGAGGAGCAGCTTCAGCAGGGTACGCACCAGCAGAAGCACCACTGCCAGGAGCAGCTTCAGCAGAGTAAGCACGAGCAGAAGACCACCGCCAGGAGCAGCCTCAGCAGAGTAAGCACAGCAGAAGCACCACTGCCAGAAGCAGCATCATCAGCTCCTCCAGAAGCAGAACATCAGAAGCCCCAGCAGAAGCAGAGTCAGGGACAGGGGCGGGAGGAGGCCCTGTCCCTCTTGCCAGGGATGGCGGCATGTTGCTGCTTTCTCTTCTTCCCCATGGTTGTGGGGTTGCTGGCTGGCAGGAGGGCTGGCAGGGAGGCTGGCAGGCAGCCAGGCACCAAGGCTGGCAGGCAGGCTGGCAGGAAGCCTGACAGAAAGGCTGGCGGAAGGCTGGCAGGAGAAGGCTGGCAGCAAGCCAGGGCACCAAGGCTGGGCAGGAAGGCTGGCAGGCAGGCAGGCACCAAGGCTGGCAGGAAGCCCGGCAAGAAGGCTGGCAGGGCAGGCAGGCACCAAGGCTGGCAGGCAGACTGGCTGGCAGGGAGGCTGGCAGGCAGGCTGGCAGCAAGGCTGGCAGCAAGGCCTGCAGGCAGGGCAGGCAAGGCAGTCAATGCGTCCGGCAGCAAGTCTTTTCCTCCGAATGGTGACGCTCTTCCAAGCTGCTTCCCTTTATATCCGCGGGGGCTTATGCAATGCATCCCTCCCGCATACGCAATTAATGCTCGGTATCCGTTAGGCTTCCGCTGTGCATCTGCTAGGGTTCCACTCTGCATCCGCTTCATCCACTGTGCATTCGCTTCATCTGCTCGGTGTCCGCTCTGCATCCGCTGTGTCCGTTCTGCGTCTGCTTTGCTAAGGCCCCCGGAAGCCTAGCAGATGTGCCATCCGCTCCATCCGCTTCCATCCGCTGGGCTTTCCGTTCCGCATCCGCTTTCCATTGCCCTGCATCCTCCCCGTGTCCGTTCCTTTCTGTGTTTATCTGCTCTGGTTATGCAAAATTTTATGGGGTTATGCAAATTTTTGCCCCGTTTGAGAGCGGATAACAACGGATGGAACATTTTTCTCATCCGCTGTGTCCTTTTTACTTACGTTTTGCATCCGTTGGGCAGTGTGACAGGGCCTTAAGTAACAGAGTCTTGCAAATATTCATGAGTATTATACAAATTTTGCTGACATGTTTACTTGTGTTACACTCCTGCCACAGGCTTCATCCTCTTTTATCAAACTATGTCTTGAAAGGTCATTCCTTCTTCACTCTTCACTTTATTTTTATGATTGCAACCACAATCTTGACTTTCTTAACATTCTCCCAACCCAGGCATGTCCGCGTCTAAACCTTGGTTTCCTCCAAAAGAAGGAGGATTCCCATCATCCAGTTAAGAGTACCATCTTGGTTTCTCTCTACATCCATGTAGATCCTCATGATTCTTTATTTCATTTGTTTCTAGTCTTCCTGACTTTTTCTTAAAATGAGGGGCTCAGAGCTGAGATTTTAAATAGCATCTGATGAAGGCAGAACCTTGTGAAAATACTTTTTGCTCCTGATTGGGAAAAGCTTCTTCTTCAAATATTTCTTCCAAGGGGGTCTGCAATTCATAAAGAGTAACTTGGAAAGCCTCCTGTAACCTTGGAAGTAACTGCTTGTGGACAAAACAGCAGAATATTTACTCAACCTTGCAAATCCGTCCATCTATAGCAGGGGTGTCAAACTCAAGGCCACGGGGCTGCCCTGATAATAGCAAAGGACTAGGTTGCGGTGCCTCTGCCAGCAAAAATGGCAGAAACCTCCCAGACTCCATTTTCGCTGGCAGAGGGCTGCAGGAGGATCCCTCCAGTTCCACCTAGGCCACCATAGGTGTCCCCTGACATCAAGCTGGCTGCACCCACCCTAGTCACTCTCACCTCTGCCATGCCTATCCAGTCCCCCAAGGTTAAACACAACCCTGTTAAGGCCCACAGTGAAACTGAGTTTGACACCCCTGATCTATAGTAATGGAATGGCCAGCCTTCAAACGTGTTGTCTCAACAAATGCAACCAGATTCTGACCCTATGCTATTTTTTCCACTTTCTCAGATATAATTAATTAAAAATCATTGCAATATTTTTTTCCTAGATAGGACAATGGAATTCTTTATGCCTTTGCGCTGATTAAGTGACAATCCTCATAGGTATTAAGCTACCCCTATGTGGGAGACTCACCTGCTGACTAGGCAGCCTTTCCTTTCCTCCCTAAAGCCTCCCAGAACAGATAATTTCATTATGAATGCTGGTGGATTGCATTCTCAGGCACTAAATATGCAAGTGGGGATAAGAACATTCATACAAACAACCATCTTGTTTGCCTGCAAATGTTTCTGGTCATTAAATATATATATATTGAAAAATGCAGCCTCGCAAATCTACATTGAGAAGGTGGTCTCAGAACAGTATGCCTTTGGCTTATTGTTGTAATCTTTCCAAAATGCTTTCAATCTTTTAAGAACAGAACTATGATTGAGCTACTGTATATTCAATGAAAAAAGAAAACAAAAACAGCTGGTTGAAGTATGCTTCCCTCCCTTGGCAGCCTGGCAGTGTTCTTCAAAAACTGCAGTGAATTTACTTTTCTACCACATATCTCAAAATTAAGGTCAAATTATGATTTTAAATGTTATATATTCACATAGATATCTCCTAAAGGAATATTCTTCTATACTGTAGTAGTAATAATGAGATAATCCTTTGCTATGTGAAATTTGAGGAGAGAGACGGGGGAGGAGGAGAGGGAGAGGGAGGGGAGAAAGGGGGGGAGAGAAAGAGAGAGAAATTGACAGATTTGTGAGCTTATGTATGTGCTCAACAAATGCTGACTGTGAATTTCCATAATGAAGTTGTCATATGTTTTCTTCAAGAAAGAATGTGTGGAGAAAGGAGAGAATGTTTGGGGCAAGGAAAACTGACATTGCACATTTTTCTTTGCTGACAGAAAGTTTTTAACATCAGATATCATGCATGCTCATTCCGTAACACTGAAGGCCTAAATAACTGTAAATCAAAACCCCATGGGTTCTTCTTTTTGGTGACTTTTTGTAGGACGATAATTGAAAGTTATCCTGGTTTGCTTTGAATCTCTTGATATCTTCAATATTATACCCCATGGTATCCTCCTGGTTTGGTTATGCAGGCATTGTTCTTCAGTAGTGGTGGTAGAAGGTCAGACCTTCAGCTACCTTCCTTAGAAGATGCCACATAGCTGTCCCTTTCCCCACTTCTATTTAATATCTTCATGCAGTTTCTGGGAGCAGTTGCTGGCTGGGGGAAGTATCATAAATTTGTTGAGGATAACCAGTTACTTCATTCCAGTTGTTGAGAAGAGATGGGGTAGAAGTTCTCATAGTGAAAACTGTCACATCTTACCAAGACTGTGGATTTGAAACCGACTTGAGTCTAGACAGAATGTACCTTTGATACTGGATGACACAGCATTTCTCCAGACAAAGCTAGTTTGCACATTGGTCATCTTTCTGGGTTCACACCAGTTATTTAAATGGTGGTGGGGGGAGTCATGACCATCCTTGAACACTTGTAAGTTCTGTGGTGAGACCCAGGGGTAGGCTGCTGGAGGATCACAGGGATTTGGGAGAGCCCCTAGCTAAGATTCTGTGCAGTTCAGAAAACTCCTAATCCCGCTCCTAGCTGGCCCACCCTCCACGCACCCTGATCCCACTCCACGCACCCCACCCTCGCCTCCTAGAAGTCGTCCCGTGGCCCGTTTTGGATGCAAGTAAGTGCAGGGCATGCACAGAGACTTGGGCAAAAAAACAGGCCTCCCAGAAGTTCAGGATGGCCGAAATGGGCCTGTTTCTGGCTTCCAGAGAGGCTCCAGAGCCCAGGGAAGCAGTTTTCGCCCTCCCAGAGGCTCAAGGAAAGCCTCTGGAACCCAGGGAGAGCAAACATGCCCCCTCTCCCTTGCCATGGTGCAGGAGGCTGCACACCATGGCCACATCCACCCAACAATTGGGTAGAGAACCCTTTGCTATTTTTTTTAAGTTTTGTTTTTTAAGACATAGACAAACACAACATAAAAATATCAAGCCATCTTCCACATATATTTTCCATCTTCTATATATACAGTGTGTCAGTTGGCTTACAAATTGTTTTGTGCCTCCACTTCGCTAACACTTCGCTTACAATTCACCTCCACATCACTTACAATTACATTGTATATGTTCTCATATTGTCAAATATTCCTAAATACATTAATATCATTGTTAATCAATCATTTGACTATATTATTCATTCATGTTTTACAAGAGAATCCATATTTTACTTAATTTGTTTTATGACAATTCATATTATCATCCCAAATCTATCCTACAATTATTTTGTAGTTATGACAAAAATAATACATCTTTATATGTTCCATTATATTATAAAAATCTACATATTTCATTACCATGTTTTAATGTTTAATCATTGATAAAATAGATTCCAAATCTTATAAAATTGTTTGTCTTGTTCTCTGATTTCAAATGTCAATCTACTCATTTCAGTACATTCCAATATTTTCTTAATAACTTCCTCCTGTGTTGGTATTTTCTCATTTTTTCCAGTTTTTAGCAAATATAATCCTAGCTGCTGTTGACACATTTACAATCAAATATTTCAATTCCTTACTGTATATTTCAGGTAAAATTCCCAATAATAATATCTCTGGTTTCAAGTCTATATGCTTTTTTGTCACTTTTTCATCCACTGTGTGGATTTTAGTCCAGTATTTTTTTTTTGCATCCACACATGTCCACCACTTATGGTAATATGAGCCAGGTATCTGATGACATTTCCAACATTTTTCAGATTTCTCAACATTCTTGTTATTCTTGCTAAAATTTTTGAAGCCCACCCTGGTGAGACCTTTCCTGAACCAGTTTTTATTCAGTAACTCATTATCAATAGTAAGAAATGCTTGATAGAGATATGTAGGAATTTTTCTCCAGGCTGAAACATTTTTAAATACAAAAATATAAGGTAATATTCAGAACACTATCCAGAAACTTTAGTTGAAGCAGTGTGAGGAGGTGGACCAAATTATAAACCAAGAACATTGGATTCATCAAGGAGTTACCATGTGACACAATTACTACAAGAGCTGCATTGCCGGTATTTTTTTTTCTTCCATGACGCTACAAGCTATTGGTTATCATCTTCTATCATCTGGATCAGGTCATGGATATCACAAATCAAACTTCTCAAGTTGAATCCATTCAGTAAGATGGAGAAGCAGAAGGACAAAAGATGTCATCTTCAAGGACTCAGTGCTCAACCTCTCTGTATGATGGCCCCTTTCCTATGTAACAATTAATTTCCATGACATTCTAACCCAGGGGTGTTAAACCCGGGCCCTAGATCCAGCCTGTGGGGGTGCTTAGATCTGGTCAGTAGGGGCCACCCTGAAAATAACATTTTCACCTCTGCCAATGAAAATGGAGATTGCAAGGGCCATGGGCTGCCCGGCTCCATGTTCACTGGCAGAGCATTGCAGGACACCATCCCAGCCAAAAATGGACCTCTGGAGCCCCTTTTCACTGGCAGAACACTGGGACCACCACAGATGCCTCAACACAAATGATGTCATGCTGGTCATGCCCACCCTGGCCCTCTAAGGTCAAACACAACCTTGATGTGGCCCTCAATGAAATTGAGTTTGGCACCCTTCTTCTAACCAGTCTCTTTACTGTACATTAACCTAACCATAAAAAAACATTGCTCTCTTC
The DNA here is from genome assembly GCA_004320025.1 of Laticauda laticaudata. Classification (NCBI taxonomy): domain Eukaryota; kingdom Metazoa; phylum Chordata; class Lepidosauria; order Squamata; family Elapidae; genus Laticauda; species Laticauda laticaudata. The sequence goes on along the minus strand of BHFT01043535.1, from coordinate 43,285 downwards.
AGAATGGCATCTGGGATAAGTGAGTTGATGCTAACCTTAAATAATGATGCCTATAGATTAGCTCTATAGGTATTAATGATTGTTATTTTTAATTTTGTTATTAATGCTTTTAAGCTCATCAGTCATCAGAAATGAAGACATATATAAATTGTAGTAATATAGTAACAATTATTAATAGTGTAAAGCCACATTTATTTAAAAATGAATTTTATTTCAGTGGTTCAGAAAATGGGGTATCTAAATCAGCTTTTTGGTGAAATTACGTTTAGATTCTGTGGTTTAATGCACCTAACTTACTGCCAGGCACAGAAATTCTACCTTTTTACTTGCTAATTCTTATTCAATCTGATAAAAGAGAATTTGCTTTTTTATAGACTGTTCACCTACTTCAATCAACAAATAGCATTTGGATTAAAATGTGTCATTTTGCATACCATTTACATCAGTACCAGCAGTTTCTTGTCCCAGTGAAAACATCTCATTTATACTAATTGAGTAGCCAACCAATCATAGGTAGATCTAATCTATGGTTTAAGGGCTACACATTGATAAATGGCCCTGCTTCCTGCAAGAACTATAGTTTGAAATCCAAGGGTGAATCTTCATTTATGACAGGAAAAGCTGCTAAGGAAACCACAACGTTTTATAACAGCAGCTATTAATAGTCACACATTTCCAGAGGCCTGGCTTGACATTGCTAGTGCCTTGAAAGTTGCCTTGACAACTTTCTAAAGTGGTGTTTCACCACTGGCCCAAGTAAACCATTATTCTATTGTCTTGTCAGCATCTCTGGAAGGATGACTCACAAGGGGATCAACATTCTATGCACTCACAAGATAATAATCTACATTCTTCCTTGTCTGATCATCTAGGTCACCATCTCATTTCAATGGACTTTCCCCTTTGAATTTCCAAAAAGTGCATCAACCCAACATTTAATCAACTCACACAGCACACTGGTTCCTTGAAATTTCGAGCTTTGCACAAACGCCAGGATGAACCTTCTTCAAGGAGACAAACATGGAAACCCTTTCTTGGTGTTCAGAAGGACATTCTGTTCAGACATAATTGCTCAAGACAAGGAGAGATGACGGGTCAGAATGGACTTTTCTGCTTCTATTTGATTTGCAGAAGATGTGTAAGGGCTTTGAGGTGATGGTTGCTTATCCACCCACCCCTTCAGTTAGGCTACTGAAATGAAGAGTGGGTGAGATTGACATATTTTACCTACCTCTGTCTCACTTCCAGTTCACATGAGGCACATCCCAACTTGTCAGACTGTTATGATCTGACATCTATATCCTGTTATTTTGCTCTGCCTGAGGCACAACAACTGCTGTTGTGGTTTGATGTGTTTCAAAGTTGTACCATTTCCACTTTTTGGCAAGAGGGGGGTTTCATCACATATAGGAACACTTCCTCTAAGCATCAGAGAGGATGCGGTGGAAAGGGAACTATGCATGATAACAATAGTATTTTTTTTAAAGCAAGAGACATGCAACATAATTAGGATTTGTGAAGGTTTAATTACTTCAATTGAAGTCAAATGCTCAGTAGCGATAGCAGGAAATGCTTCCTTTTTTACAGTAATCTTTCAAAAGCTTTGAATGTCTGGTAACTAAGTAGACATGACATCTTCTTCTCTTGGCATTTTCTTCCTTCTTTCCTTTCTTCCTTCTTTCCTACCTCCCTCTCTCCCTCCTTTTTTTTTTGTCATTGACATTTCTAAGATATCGTGTTAGGTTTTTTTAAAAAAATGCGAATACAAATACAAAACAGCACCGACCTTATTTGGGGTTTTTTAGAGTTCAGACAAGGCTAGCTTAGAGCTGCCACCAGTTATGCAAACACAACTGGATTTGTTTGAATATACATAAAAGCATGATTTGTTGCTGTGTTTAACATCAGATGAATGTAGGCCTTAAAATTGACAACACAGTAGCAAGCAGATGCCTTAAGTTGAAACATTTATTATGACATCACAACTGGAGTTTTGCCCTTTTGTTCTTACATGACTCTGCATCTTAGGACATAAATTGTAGTTTGTATTGTGAGTCATGTTGTGACATTCTCCTCCTGCAGAATGCCTTGCCTAGGTTTTTGCTCAGTTATTATATTTGGGATACAATGCAAGACATGGAAAAAAAAGAAGATATTTGCATGAAAAACTCTGTACAGTTACACAGAAGGAATATCGTGTTCATATTTATGTGTATTATGTATCCATACTGATGTATCACATTGAAATTACTAAACAAGCCTGAATTAGGGATAGCATACTGAAACATTCAGAAAGTAGAGTTTCTGTTTTGATATATTTGTACAAGAAGACATTGTATGAATCAGTAAAATATATTTTGGGACAATTACAGAATAGATACATACAAATGTCCAAAGAATCACAAAACCTAACATAGAAACGTTCAAGCCTTAGTAAGACCACACTTGGAATACTGCATACAATTCTGGTCACGACGATACAAAAAAGATGTTGAGACTCTGTAAAGAGTGCAGAGAAAAGTAACCAAAATGATTAGGGGGCTGGGGGCTAAAATGCATGAAGAACAGTTACAGGAATTGTATTTGTCTAATAAAAAGAAATGTGTCTAATAAAAAAAAATGGAGACTACAGCCAAGAAATTAAAAGACACTTGTTACTGGGAAGTAAAGCTATGGAAAATCTACACAGCATACTAAAAAGCAGAGATATCACCCTGCCAACAAAAGTGTATATAGTCAAGGCTATGGTTTTCCCAGTTGCAATGTATGGCTGTGAAAGTTGGACCATGAGAAAGGCTGATTTCCAAAGAATTAAGGCCTTTGAACTCTGGTGCTGGAGAAGACTGCTGCGAATCCCTTGGACTGCAAGGCGATCAAACCGGTCAGTTCTAGAGATCAATCCTGCTGCTCTTTAGAAGGCCAGATCCTGTAGATGAAACTCAAATACTTCGGCCACCTAATGAGAAGGAAGGACTCACTGGAGAAGAGCCTAATGCTGGGAACAATTGAGGGCAAAAGAAGAAGGGGACAGCAGAGAATAAGGTGGCTGGATGGAGTCACTGAAGCGGTTGATGTGAGTTTAAATGGACTCCAGAGGATGATAGAGGACAGGAAGGTCTGGAGGAATATTGTCCATGGGGATGCAATGGGTTGGACACAACTTCGCAACTAACAACAATAAAAAGAAGGACTAGGGGAAAAATGATAGCAGTGTTCCAATATTTGAGCAATTCCTACAAAGATGGGGGTCAAATTATTTTCCAAAGCACCAGAAGTCAAGACAAGAAACAATGGATGGAAACTAATCAAAGAGAGAAGCAATCTGGAATTGAGGAAATATTTCCTCCGAGGTCTCTTCCAACTCTTATTATATGTTCTAAAGAGACTTATGTTAAATAATTTTCATGCAGAAATGAATGCAGAAATGAAATATAATGCATTTGTTCTAATTCCTATTTTCATGTATGATCCACCCACATGAGAAATACAGTTTATCCATGTAGGAGAAAGAAAGAAAGAAAGAAAGAAAGAAAGAAAGAAAGAAAGAAAGAAAGAAAGAAAGAAAGAAAGAAAGAAACTTGGGGGGAGGGAAATCCTCACACATTAAAATAGGCTTTGTACGGCAATAGCAGGATATAATAAAAATAATGTAATTTCATAGATTTCCTAGAACGATAGCTTTTTATATGTCAAACCATAATCATCGTATCGTTATCTAATGTAACCGAATGGGGGGGAGAGATTTTGTGTTTTTACATACAGTACTCTATAAGTCTTCAACATGGTGTGCTCCAGATGTTCAGAAATTGCACACATCTGGAGGACAAAGGTCAGGAAGGACTATTCAGAGACAAAAGAAAGTATTTTTCTTTGTCTTTTTTTTCATTTTATGCAACTGAAGTATGGATGAGTTGCAACTATTTATGTGGTTACATTCAATTTGTACTGAAACCAGTTCCAAGGAATGCATGTTTCTCCCATAAAAAAGTTAAACATTGTAAAATCTCCTTGTAACTCACTTCTTTTTGTGAAAAGGGACGTGCTTGGAAAGATTGTGTCACCTTCAATGAAGTGGCTTTTTGTGGGTTTTTCTGTCCAAGAATGCTTTTGGACTTCCTTCCTTATAGATTCAAAATAAACATTTCTGCTTAATGATGCTATACATGGAAGGAGTGTTTTTCCCCTTTAATACCCCCCAAATGTCTAGATTTTTCACTCATTGTTCAAAATCAGTGTGTGTGGGAGGGAAATAAAATTTGAAAGAATAAGGAATATTTAGTCACCAGTGTAAAAAGGAGGACGAAGAGGAATAGTGGGGGGAGAGGAAGGAGATTTTTTCCAGTATTTGATCATTACTGATCATTTAGATGGAGAAAGAATAAATTAAATAATCAAAACTCCTAAGATGGAGAAATTGATTATCCAGGTGTAAAAGATTAGCTTTCTTTACACTTATCTGCTACTTATCAATGGCTTTTTGTCATCCATGTAGCTCCTTCCTCCTACATTGGAAGGGGTACAATTACAACAGGATCATTCCATATAGGTAGAAACACTTAATGTGGATCTTTTATTTCATCACTACTGTATCTCCCTTTCATATTCATCTGAACACGTTGTTTTTGCAACCATTTGAACATTTAAGCACATATTTTCTTTATCATTAGACTTCAACTGAATTGCAGTCTGATTATTATCTACTAGTTGCTTACAGAAATTCTAGAAAAAGAACTTTTTTTAAAAAAATTAAGAGCAAAAAAAGAGAAAAAAATTAAGAGAGAGAGAGAGAGAGAGAGAGAGAGAGAGAGAGAGAGAGAGAGAGAGAGATATTCCTTCCAAATTTCCATCACAAGGACCAGTAAGATTTTTTTCGTAATTCAGAATCAGACTTTAAGGAATTTCCAGGTGCTTTAGATTAAACAAATTCAGAAGAATGATAAAGGAAAATGAAAGTTAAGACAGTTAATGGTCAATATAGCTGACTTCACAAGGAAAGAAAAAGAAAGGAAAGGAGAGGAGAGGAGAGGAAAGGAAAGGAAAGGAGAAAGGAAAGGAGAAAGGAAAGGAGAAAGGAAAGGAGAAAGGAAAGGAGAAAGGAAAGGAGAAAGGAAAGGAATAATGTGTTTTGTCTGAAACTCAAGTCCTTTTGACATTATGGACACATGCATAATTCTTTTTTTCCTCTTCAAAATATGGAATAAATACTTTCCATCGCTTTATAGGATTTTTTTTTTAAAGTTCTAGTCTAGGTTTTAGAACTGAAATCATTGTGTTCTCCCATCTGAATATTAACCAGTTCTATTCTTGCTTAGCTTCCGAGCCTTTCAAAGTAAAAGCTAATAGGCAAGAGAACCTCAACAGTTATATAATTTCTGAAGCTTTTGGCTGTCTTAGAGAAATGCAAAAAATGAGACAATGTGCCATCATCCAGAAACAAGGAAGGATTGACACAACAGTCCAGGATACTTTGAACAAACCAGTATCAAAAAGACATTACTTTGCCTCCTAATATGTTTTCATACAATGTAAAATAAAGTCTTTCTATACCATTAGCAAACTCACTTGTACTGATACACTTTTCTCTATCTGTAATGTGCACAATGTTTTTATTTCAGGAATATTACAGTTTAACAATGCCAAAAATTAATTTCCATCTATTTCCAAACTCATTGTGTGAGATGGGCACTACCTAAATTTGTTTGATAAAAAAAGAAACAAACCAACTTCTTGAGCAACAATGCAACCTGATGGCAAAATTATTCTGGAATGTTACTTGGATACAGAAAAAAGGAAGAAAGAAAAATATAGAGGAGTAATTTAATGTTTTTCCTTATGGTTTGTTTATGTTACAACTGGTGCCTCTGGAAGAAAATCAAATTATGAATGCAAAAATGAAAGCATAACAATTCTAATAGGTAAGATCAGGTTGGTTAAATATACTTTCTGCTCTAAATATGTCTTTGAACATCGGTCTAATTTTTGTTTTTAAAGTCAGGAAGGTGGAAGTTAATGTATAGGTTACTTGTTACCACAATTGAACCCAAAATTTTTATTGTTAAGTGATACAGTTCTTAAGTGAATTTTGTCCCATTTTATGACTTTTCTTGCCACAGTTACTAAATGAACCTCTGCAGTGAATCATCTTTGTTTGTCAGAAATTCTCCTTTCCCTGCATTTATCGTTATCTTGCCATCTTTGCTTTGATCTTCACAAAGGCGCTTGTCATCTACATTAAAATGGAAGGTGATCCATTGATGGCAATGGATTTTGCATGTCCCCGTTTTACCTGTTTTTTGTTTGTTTATTTGAATATTGCAGGGGACAGTACCATTTTGCCTATCCTATTTCAACTTCAGTAGCACTAGGTGCCAGGGTAATGGTTGATGTTATTACAATTTTATGTTGTAAATCACAACTTTATGTTCTCCATGAACATCTATTGCCTGCTTTTGGATGCAACGAAGCTCCAAATGTCACTCCTTTGCAGAAGTAGTCATCAAGCAAGCTCGTTCATCAAATGGTTCTCTCTCACAGGCAGGGGTATCACAAACTCAATTTCCTTGAGGGCCGCATCAGGGTTATGTTTGACCTTGGAGGGTCAGAATGGATGTGGTCGGGTTGAGCATGGCCAGCATGATGTAACTTGTGTTGAGGGGATGCCTGTGGTGGCCTGAGTGCTCTGTCATTGAAAACAGGATCCTAAACTCCATTTTGGCTATGTCAGCCTCCTCCAACCCTCTGCCAAGCTATGTTTTCAGCTGTAATGGCTTCCTGCAACCCTCCACCAGTGAAAATGGAGCTCAAGAGTGCCACCCCCATTTTCAGCTGTGATGGCCTCCTGAAACCCTCTACCAGTGAAAACAGTGGATGAGAAGATCGCCCAGAGCCATCCCTAGCTCTGTTTTCCCTGGCAGAAGCACTGTGGGCCAATCCTTTGTTGTTTTCAACAAAGGACTGTTATTTCCTGCTGTAACCCTGCAGGCCAGATCTAACCACTCCAGATTTGGCCCCCAGGCCTTGAGTTCGACATCCCTACCCTAAGGCATCCCTGTAACTTGCCATCCAGTCTAGATTTGGGGCATGGTTTTAGCTCTTGTTTAGAAGGACACAAGACTCCATTATTTAGTAATGTTCTGTTTTTTCATAGATTTAGCCACCAACACTTGTCTATCACCTCTTCATCCAACTTTACACCTTTCCAAGACTGGAGGAAGAATGTTATTTCTGCACCAACTCAGAAAGCTCAAATGGCCCAAGGAGCTGCTGATCCAGTTCTACAGAGGAATTATTGAGTCTATCATCTGCACCTCTATAACTGTCTGGTTGGGTTCTGCAAGCCAACAAGACAGACACAGACTAGACCAGAGAGTAATTAGGACTGCAGAAAAAACAATTACTACCAACCTGCCTTCCATTGAGGACTTGTATACTGCACGAGTCAAAAAGAAGTCTGTGAAAATATTTACAGACCCCTCTCATCCCAGACATAAACTGTTTCAACTCCTTCCCTCAAAACCACGCTATAGAGCACTGCACCCCAGAACAACTAGACACAAGGACAGTATTTTTTTCCCGAATGCCATCACTCTGATAAACAAATAATTCCTGCAACACTGTCCAACTATTTGCAAAGTCTGCATTACGATTACAATTACTATTAATCCTCCCATCATTCCTTTCACCCATCTCCTCCCATGTATGATTATATGACTGTAACCTTGTTGCTTGTATCCTAATGATTTTTATTGACTGTTTCCTAGTATAATTTGATTGTTTATTGTACCCTATGACTATCATTAAGTATTGTACCTTATGAATGTACCTTTTCTTTTACGTACATGGACAGCATATGCACCAAGACAAATTCCTTGTGTGTCCAATCACACTTGGATAATAAAGAATTCTATTCTATTAAGAGGCTTTAAGCAGAGCAGCTAGTGGCTGTCTTTCTGAAACTCTTGGTAGGAAAACAAAGCCAGAGAAACCCAGCACTTCCTTTCCTTAACTTGTCCCACATTAAGAGCACTACAAGTCACAGCCGTGACAATGAAGCAGAACAGAGATCAGAAATGAGGAGAGATTATCCCAACATATTTTTCCACTGCCTCAAGAAAAGAAAATAGCACTTCAATGCAGCCATCTGGTTTTGGTCATAGTGATGCTGCAGAGCTCTCATGCTTCGGATCTAATGCTTTGTTGATAGCTCAGACTGATGTACAAGCCCAGAAAACTCGGTTAATTCCAGAGAAAACTGGAAATACTGACTAAATGCTGCATAAAAATGATTTCTCTCTCAGGTGTCTCAGCCTAAATTCCCACTCCTCTCCCAGATTTTAAGGATCTGATACAGCTTTGGTTTCCAAATTTTCATCCCTGCCCTTCCGAATCTATGCTCTTGTATGCACAACCATTCCTTCTTCCACTGCTTCTGTTCTTTTTGGACACTAGTGATAAATCATGCTGTCACACCAATTGGTTACTCCCTATTGGGAAGGCTGACATGATCAAGCACCACAGGACATGGAAGTATGATCCAATTGCTTTGCAGCAAACAGTGACACGGAGAGAAACTTCTCCATAACCAAATGCGCTCAGAGAACACAGACCATTTGTTCTGGGAGATCACTCAAATGATGGGACAGAGAAGTTCACTTCCACAAGACACTTTACAAGACGGTGCTTGTTGCAAACACGAGAAAGGTATTTGAGGTTTCTTCCTGTCACAATATCTCTTTGCTTTTTAGTAGGTTCTCACCAGGATGCAGTTGCCACCATTTATTTATTGATTTGATTTGTCAAATGCTTACAATATAATAGAAATAAGACTAAACACAAGTATAAATACATGAAATAGGTAGAAACAAAAGATATGGACCCATAAAAGATGGTAAGCCCTTAGAAAATTGACTGCAAGATTTTCATTTCCTTTTGGCTATCAAATCCTGCATAATACACTATAGTTAAGTCCTTGACGTACAACCATAACAGAGCCTGCCCATTAGACATTAAGTCATGATAGTTGTAAAGCAAGTCATGTGACCAATCCAGTTTTACAAACTTTTTTGCACTCGTCTTTAAGAGGCATTAAGTGAATCTGTGGTTGTTAGGCAAACCTTTTGTTTGCTATGCAGCGTTTTTGCTGAAAACTGGAAGTTTAAGTACTGGTTTTGGCAAAAATATATTCGATTTGGCTGAAGGGGACCAATGCCTAAAATGTGATCACATGATCATAGGTAGGGACTGTTGAAACTTCAGAATTTGTTTGTTAAGTATCTTTTCTGGCTTCCCCATTAGCTTTGTTGGAAGGCCTCAAAAAGTGATCACATAACCCCGAGACACAACTTTTATACATCCATGGCTGTTGCCAAGCATCCAAATTTTGATCACATGGCCAGTGGAATGCTTCAGTGGTTGTAAGTGTGAAAAATGGCCACAAGTCATTTTTTCAGTGCTGTTGCAACTTAGTTATTATTACCTTTATTGTCAGAGTACAACATGTGTACAATGAGATTGGCTGAGCCTCCCTTCGTGCACTCCCCCAACACACAACTCACAGTGAGGACAGAAATCCCAAACCTGGACCCAATCTTATTACCTTATGTCAGAGGTAGGGAAACTTGACTCTTTTATCACTTATGGACTTCAACTCCCAGAATTCCTGAGTGAGCCATAAAAGGTTCCTCATCCCTGGTCCACTGGTTTTTCAGTTGTACAGAAAATCAATTTTGACTTGAATGGGACTGTTTAATATACAAATGTAGGACATATTTGTTATATTATTATTCTTTATATGCCATACATTTGTATATTAAATAGTCCCATTTAAGCCAAAAATTGATTTCCCCCACAACTGAAAATCCAGTAGGTCAGGGATGAGGAATCTTTCATGGCTCACTCAGGAATTCTGGGAGTTGAAGTCCATAAGTGATAAAAGAGTCAAGTTTCCCTCGCCCTGCCCTTTGTGATCTTGTTGCACAACAAACTGGCCCTGCAAGTCTGTCATACTATGTTGACGCGAAGTTATTTTCTGTTCAGAAGTCTGACAGCCCATGGGTAGAAACTGTTCTTCAGCCTGTTGGTGAGGCTGGCTCTGGTTCTATATCTCCTACCTGATGGTAGGAGAGCGAAGAAGTGCTGACCGGGATGTGAGTCGTCCTTGAGAATTTTCCTCACTCTTCTAAGGCAGCAAGCCCTAGCAAGGTGATCTAGTAGTATCAGGGAACAGCCCACGATGTTTTGTGTTGTGCTCACCACCTTCTGCAATGTCTTTCTATCCACAACTGTCAAGCAGGCATACCACACCATAATGCAATATGTGAGGATGGTTCCTATTGTGGACCGGTTAAAAGAAGGTCATCAAGTCATTTTTTCCACTTTATTCTTTGAACAGTTGCTAAACAAATGGATCTAAGTCAAGGACTACCCATATATAAAATGACAATTTTTAAATCTTTGACTATAAGACATGTAGGTTAAGAGTTATTTTTAAGCTACTGACCAGAATTTATAAAAAGCAGCAGAATTATACCAAAGCTCATGTCAACATCTCAGCAGCTAGCCAACTTTGCCTGATCTTGAAAAGCTAATGAAGGATCTGATTTGGTGATACATTGGGTGATTACCTCCTGTATTTATCTGCAATCATGACAGAAACACATTTTAAAATGTGTGCTTTAAACACGAATGCTTCTTGATTGTTATTCTTTTACTTCTGAAATGCCAAGTGTTTCGTAACACAAGCTCGTCCCTTGCAGATCTTGACAAAACTGAGAAGACCTATTTGAGACCCTGTTGGAAAACCATTAGGAAACTTCAACCTTTAACAAAAATACCCCCGAAGACAATGGCAAACCACTTTTTTTGCCAAGCAATTTAATCAGGCATAACCATACCATCAGCAGGAGCCAGGACTGGCAGAAAGGAGATGTCTTGGAGTCTTTGTGGATAGCCAGTATGAGCCAGCAGTGTGCAGCAGCAACCAAAAAAGCCAATGCAATCCTAAATTGCATTAACAGAGGGATTCAATCAAGATCCAATGAGGTACCAATACTATTCTATAAAGCCTTAGTAAGATCACACTAAGAATACTGCATCCAGTTTTGGTCACCCACATTACAAAAAATATGTTGAGACTCTAGAAAAAGTGCAGAGAAGAGCAACCAAGATGATTAGGGGGTTGGAGGCTAAAACATATGATGGTTACAGGAACCAGGCCTGGTTAGTCTAGTGAAGAGAAGGACCAGGGGAGACATGATAGCGATCTTCCAATATTTGAGGGGCTGCCTCAAATAGAAAGAGAGGAAGAAGTCAAGCTATTTTCCAAAGCACCCGAAGGCCAGACAAGGAATAATAGGTGGAAACTGATCAAGGAGAGATTCAATCTAGAAATAAGGAAAAACTTTCTGAGAAATAATCAACCAGTGGAACAGCTTGCTTTCAGAAGTTGGTCATCACTGAAAGCTTTTAAGAAACTGGACTACCTTTTATCAGGAATGGTGTAGAGTCTCCTGCTTGGGCGGTGGGGGGGGTTTGGACTAGATGACCTACAAGGTCCCTTCCAACTGTTATTCCTTTAAAAAAAAAGCCTTGTTAACAATTGGCACGTATAGATGTGACAAAATGGGCTTCAGGATGAGATTGTCTCATTTCTGACTAAACTGAACTGTTTAAAAGATCTTTGGACACTGGGCTCATACTCTTTAATACAAAAGCATTCTGGTCAATTAAGTTATATATGCCTAATCCTCGTCCAAGTTCTCCAAAACTCTCATGTAAGCTTCATTTAATAGGAGACTGTCAGCCAGTTGATGGTTAACTTAACGAGAAGTGTGTGTGTGAAAGATGAAATATTTCCTAAGCAATTTTTTTCCTATTATTGTACGGAGATCTAATGTTCTATGGAACTCCAGGAAAAAAAAAACCCAAATAAATAATACACACCTTCACAAAAAGAAAGGTTATTGACAACCAGGATTAAAAGACACACTTGGCACGGGTTCATTAAACGAAGAAACTGCTTTCAGTCACTTAGTATACATTGTCATCCAGAGAGGAAAATGGATTCCTAGATTCCAGTTAAGCTACTGAGTGAAACACAAGTATTTATTATTTTTTTGAGGGGATAGGAGGTGAGTTCTCTTTCTACTCATTGAGGGGGGGGGGGATATTTATTTATTTTGCTGCAATCTGAGAGAAACCGTGCAAGAGCAGCACAAGACAGGGTGAAGAAGACAGGGTCGAGCGAGTAGGGCTTAAAATCGGGGAAGGGTAGGGGGGGAAGGATAGGAAAATAATTCCTTTCCTGTCCAATTTCGGGATTTTGATTACAGGATCGAATGTCAGATCAGCTGCAGAAAACGCATCGCCGGGTATTTTTTTCTAAATCGCTTCCAAAATCCGGACGGCCACTAGATGGCAGGAGGAAAAAAAAATCTTCCCGCATGTTCTTTCCGCTGTGATCTAGCAACCGTCCGGAATTTTGCAGACCAAAAAGCCCGCTTGGATATCACGCTTGTTTGTTGCAATTTGGTGCGAATTGCTTAAGATCTTCAGTTATGCTCCAAAGCGCTCCATGCGCGGCTCAGCAGCGCCTCCCAATTTCACTTTCGGTACTACAGCGACTCCTTTCCCCTCCCCCCCTCCCAAAAACCCCCAGCAACGACAAACAACAAGCAAACGTTCTCACTCTGAGTCGCTTCTCTAAAACGGGTTTCCAGCCTTATATACCCTTCTAAAAATAGCCTCTCGCTCCCAGGGCCAATCAGGACCGGTCGAATTTCGAATCGGACCAATGGGGTGAGGCGTCACGGAGAAGTTCGGTCACGCCAGGAGGAGCCGAGATGCGCCGCGCACGGCCATTGGGCTAGTCTGACATCATTGGAACGCGGTGTAACGAGTTTGTTGTTATAGATTGGGCAGCATTCAGAGCGGCGTAATGGGATCACGAGGTGGCGGAGGGCGGGAGGCAGAGGGAGAGGAGTAAAGGGGAGGAGCGAGTGTGGCTTTCAACAGAAGGGGAGGGGGAGAAAAGAGGAGGGAGTAGAAGGAGGGGGAGGTGGCGGCCAAGGAGAGCTTTTGAAAGGGAACTTTTGCAGCGGGTTACATTTGCAGTCACCTCGGTGTTTGCAAATATTGAGTAGGCTTCTCAGCAACTATCTTCTGGGGAGAGAGAAAGAGAGAGAGAGCCCCAGGAGTGGAAGGCAATCTCCACAGCAGCATCGGGGAGACTGCAAAAAGCTACAGAAAAAGCGAAAACAACAAAAGCCAACCAGCCAAAAGGGCCAAAAAAAGAACCTTTTGATCTATTGCTGTGCAATTAAACTTTGCATGAAACTGCTTTTTCTATATATTGTTTAAAATATATATACGTTTATATATATATTTACCTATATATATATAAATATATACATATATTGAAAAAAAAAACTTCGTCTGAAATTCTAAACAGGAATTTAGTATATATACATATGTATATTTAGTCGTAGATTGCTTCTTTTTTTTTTTCCTCCCCCTTAAGGTACCTTCTGCTGGGTGATATTTTTCCCCTCCTTTTTTCGTGATTTTTTTTTTTTTTTTTGCTT